>JAJHIY020000056.1:40000-57500 GCA_022114975.2 Lampris megalopsis | reverse complement strand
AAGTCTATATCTACAATGTCCATACCTATAATGTCCATATCTATAATGTCTATATCTACAATATCCATACCTATAATGTCCATATCTATAAAGTCTATATCTATAATGTCCATATCTATAATGTCCATATATATAATGTCCATATCGATAATGTCTATATCTATAATGCCCATATCTATAATGTCCATATTTGTAATGATTATATCTATAATGCCCATATCTATAATGTTTAAATATAATGTATATATCTATAATGTCCATATCTATAATGTCCATATCGAGAATGTCTATATTTATAATGGCCATATCTATAATGTCCATATCTGTAATGTCCATATTTGTAATGACTATATCTATAATGCCCATATCTATAATGTTTAAATGTAATGTCTATATCTATAATGTCCATATCTATAATGTCCATATCTATAATGTCCACATATTTAATGTCCATATCTATATAATAAGCCAGTGGACGTATGTGGAGCAGGGCAAGTACTGTACATGTGGTCTGTCTACAGCTCAGCTTGATGATTATTTGGAATTATTAGCATACACTGTGTGTGTGTGTGTGCGTGTGTGTGTGTGTGTGTGTGCGTGTGTGTGTGCGCGTGTGGGCATGTGTGTGAGAGAGAATGATAGGAGAGAGAGATAGAAAGAGAGAGAGCAAGAGACAGAATGAGAGAGAGAGAGAGAGAGAGAGAGAGAGAGAGAGAGAGAGAGAGACAGAATGAGAGAGAGAGAGAGAGAGACAGAATGAGAGAGAGAGAGAGAGAGAGAGAGACAGAAAGAGAGAGAGACAGAAAGAGAGAGAGACAGAAAGAGAGAGAGAACAAGACAGATTAAGAGAGCAACAGAGAGAGAGAGAGAGATAGAAAAAAAGAGAGACAGAAAGAGGGAGAGAGATCAAGAGAGAGTGTGAGAGAGCAACAGAAAGAGAGAGGAGGATCAATAGAGAGAGAGAAAGAGAGAGACAGAAAAGGGAGGGGGGGAGTCCCCCGGAGTCCCCCAATGTGTGAAATGAGTTTAACGTGAATAAACACCCTCTTTTCACTCAGCCCTCATTTCCTCTGCACCCCCCAAACACACACACACACACACACACACACACACACACACACACACACACAGAAAGGTGGAAGTTGACCCTTGACCCGGACAGATTTCACGGCTTATCCCTTTTTTGTCCCACCATTGGCTTTCTGATCCAGTACTATTGGAACTACTTTGACCTAAACAACCCCCCCGTCCCCCCCACCCACCCCCCCGTCTCCACACACAGACACAGACACACACACACACAGACACACACACACACACACACACACACACACACACACACACACACACACACACACACACAGCTTTCACAGATAGGGTCCTCCTGCCCCCCAGTTTGCTTAAGGATTCTCAGGGGTCGTAACTAATACCACCCCACCCCCCTTCCCTTTGTCATACAGACCACTAGAAGTGAAGAAAGGGAGGATGGAGGGAGAGACAGAATAACAAGGTGGGGGGGGGGGAGGAAGAACGACCGACCGGATGCAGAGGAGGACAGAAAAGAGAGACGCGAGAGAAGAACCCGAAGGTGAGACACAGTAAGGACACTGAGGAGAGATGCAAGAAGAGGCTCAAGTGAAAGCGACGGAGAGAGAGAAAGGGGGAGAGAGATATGGGGGAAGATAAAGAAGACGGGGCTTAAGGGGGAGGAAGGGGTGAGATGTTTGCCCCCGCCAACCTTTGAAGTGAACAAATTGCTTCCAGGGCGGAGGAAGAGCCGCTTCCCGCCACGCGTCCACATGACTGGTGGGCAGCGGAGGCAGCAGGAGACCGGAGACCTTCCTCCCAGCATCTCCTCAAGTCCTACACAAACCCCATCCGGCAGATCCTACACAAACCCCATCCAGCAGATCCTACACAATCCCATCCAGCAGGTCCTACATAACCCCATCCAGCAGATCCTACACAACCCCATCCAGCAGATCCTACACAAACCCCATCCAGCAGATCCTACACAACCCCATCCAGCAGATCCTACACAAACCCCATCCAGCAGATCCACAACCCCATCCAGCAGATCCTACACAACCCCATCCAGCAGATCCTACACAACCCCATCCAGCAGATCCTACACAACCCCATCCAGCAGATCCTACACAAACCCCATCCAGCAGATCCCACACAACCCCATCCAGCAGATCCTACACAAACCCCATCCAGCAGATCCTACACAAACCCCATCCAGCAGATCCTACACAACCCCATCCAGCAGATCCTACACAAACCCCATCCAGCAGATCCTACACAACCCCATCCAGCAGATCCTACACAATCCCATCCAGCAGGTCCTACACAACCCCATCCAGCAGATCCTACACAATCCCATCCAGCAGATCCTACACAATCCCATCCAGCAGATCCCACACAACCCCATCCAGCAGATCCTACACAACCCCCATCCAGCAGATCCTACACAACCCCATCCAGCAGATCCTACACAACCCCATCCAGCAGATCCTATGCAACCACATCCAGCAGATCCTACACAACCCCATCCAGCAGATCCTACACAAACCCATCCAGCAGATCCTACACAACCCCCATCCAGCAGATCCTGCACAACCCCATCCAGCAGATCCTACACAACCCCATCCAGCAGATCCTACACAACCCCATCCAGCAGGTCCTACACAACCCCATCCAGCAGATCAAGACTAAGCCTTTAACACATGAGGGTTGTGGGTATGTACACATAGACATATTCACAGCTATATCCACACAGTAGCTAGAGTTCTTAAACATATCCATGGCCGTACTCTGTTACACTACCGGACTACGGGGGGGGGGGGTACCATCTCGCCCTCACATCTCTGAGCACATATGCATCCCACCGCTGCCACCAAATGTAGCAGGAATTCAGGGGGAAGACTGGAATCAAACCGGGCTTCCCCGCACCACGGGCGACCGCGCTAACCAGTCAGCTAAAGGGTCCCGACCCATTAGCCAAGGGCTAGCGAGTCTACACATCAGTGGTCATTACACTGTTACACTAAACCCCCCTCCGTCGGGATGCACGTCCCCGCGCTTCTGCATGCCAGCTCCCCCTCAAGCCTCTGAGCGCATATGCATCATCTAGCCACGGTCGCTAGTGGACTAAATGTAGAGAAATCGGGGGGGGGGGCAGCCGGGAAGCGCCGCAGCCGGGACATGAACCCGGATTGCCCGCACCACGGGCGACTGTGCTAATCACTTAACTAAAGGGTCCGACCCGTTAGCCAACCGGCTAGCGAGTCTAGTCATCCGTGGTCGTTACACTACCCCCCCACCTCCCACCTTCGGGAAGTACGCGTCCCCGTGCTTCAGCATATCAGCTCACTCACGCCTCTGGGCGCACTTGCTTCCGATGGCCTCACGGTCTGACCCTCCCACTTCTGACACCAATGTGACGAATTCAAGGGGCAGCCGGGAACCGCCGCCACAGCCGGGACGCGAACCCGGATCGCCCGTACCACGGGCGGCTGCGCTAACCAGTCAACTAAAGGAGGGTAGTGTAACGCTCACGAATGACTAGACTCGCCAGCCCGTTGAGTTCAACTGATTAATGTAGTCGCCCCTGCTGCGGGAGACCCGGGTTCGCGTCCCGGGTCTGGCGTTTCCCGGTTGCCCCCCCGAATTCACTACATATAAACCCAGACATTCCAGTTTAATGAATGCCAAACCCAAGTGGCTGTTATGGATGTAGTGAATACTGAGTGAGCCACGGCGGACAAATACTTGTGTAACTGCTGGTACTAATCCCAAACCCTGGAATCCCTGATGCCCAAACTCATCCATAAGGGACCTTTCCAGTGCCATGAAGACAAAAATTATGCTTGGCCATAAAGTTCCTGATCTTGTTGAGTCTGGTATGATATTTTGCCAAACACTCAGAATTAGTTAGCTCTGGTCTTGCTGCGGAACAGAAATGAATAAGAAAAATAAAGTTATAATTATGTCATCTTTCTATAAATTATCAATTGCATGTAAAGAAGAAGTGGATGAGCTGAAAAGACATATCCATGAAACCAGTCCTTTACCATGTTTCTGTTTTCTAAAGGCGAAACACACAACAAAACGCTAACACAATTAAGTGTGTCAGTGGTTGTGTGTTACACGGGAAACGGAACAGTAAAACCAAACACAAACCAGACTGGAACGCATCAAACTACTGGCCGGCACCGCACAGATGAATGTGTTCTGAGTTGCTTAATCTAAAGTGAACTTGCTTCAGAAGACTGCATCTGTTGCAGTGTGTGTGTCTGTGTGTGTGTGTGTGTGTGTGTGTGTGTGTGTGTGTGTGTGTGTGTGTGTGTGTGTGTGTGTGTGTGTTGTGCATGGGGAGTCCTTGTGTCTTTGGCAGAGGTCTGCAACTCTAAAATAAACCTGGACCAGACCGTTGGTCTGATTTTCTCATCAATATAATGAAACCTGATCAGCGAGAGCCGTGCCAGGGAGCGTCCAGGGTCCACAACAGTCAAGGCAGACTTCAAAGACTCGCGTCCCTCCCGCACTCTCCCTGCCCTGGTCCTGGCCCTGGCCCTGGCTCTGGTCCCTGGCCCTTGTCCTGACCCTGGTCCCTGGCTCTGGCTCCGGTTCCAGTCCTGGCCCTGGGCCTGGCCCTTGTCCTGGCTGTGGTCCTGGCCCTGGTCCTGGCCCTGGCCCTTGTCTTGGCTCTGGTCCTGCCCCAGGCTGTGGTCCTGATCCTTGGCCTGACCCTGGTCTTGGTTCTGACCCTGACTCTCATCCTGGTCCTGCTCCTAGTCTTGGTCCTGGCTCTGATCCTGGTCCTGGTCCTGGTCCTGGTCCTGGCCCCAGCCCTGATCCTGATCCTGGCCCTGGCGCTGGTCTTGGCTCTGGTCCTAGTCCTGGCCCTGGCCCTGACCCTGATCCTGACCCTGGTCCCGGTCCTGGTGCTAGTCTTGGCGCTGGCTCTGGCCCTGGTCCTGGTCCTGGCCCTGGCCTTGACCCTGGCTGGCTGACTGCTTTTGTCCATTGACTGGCTGTCTGGCGGCGTGCTTGCATTCCTCAACATTCTTGTGTTTATTCTGCAGCGCTCTGACATGCAACGTGTACCCTGAGTTTGAGAACAGCATGGTAAGAATTACTGAAACAGCAAGCCAGCAGCAAACATGGATGAGTGGAGCTAAGATAGAGATAAGATAGAGAGATAGGATAGAGAGATAGGATAGAGAGCTAGGATAGAGAGCTAGGATAGAGAGCTAGGATAGAGAGATGGGATAGAGAGCTAGGATAGAGAGCTAGGATAGAGAGATGGGATAGAGAGCTAGGATAGAGAGCTAGGATAGAGAGATGGGATAGAGAGCTAGGATAGAGAGCTGGGATAGAGAGATGTGATAGAGAGCTAGGATAGAGAGATGGGATAGAGAGCTAGGATAGAGAGCAAGGATAGAGAGATGTGATAGAGAGATAGGATAGACAGCTAGGATAGAGAGATGGGATAGAGAGCTAGGATAGAGAGCTAGGATAGAGAGATGGGATAGAGAGCTAGGATAGAGATCTATGATAGAGAGATGGGATAGAGAGCTAGGATAGAGAGATGGGATAGAGAGATAGAATAGAGAGCTGGGATCGATAGCTAGGATAGAGAGATGGGATAGAGAGATAGGATAGAGAGCTAGGATAGAGAGCTAGGATAGAGAGATGGGATAGAGAGCTAGGATAGAGATCTATGATAGAGAGATGGGATAGAGAGCTAGGATAGAGAGATGGGATAGATAGCCAGGATAGAGAGATGGGATAGAGAGATAGGATAGAGAGCTAGGATAGAGAGCTTGGATAGATAGCTAGGATAGAGAGCTAGGATAGAGAGATGGGATAGAGAGCTAGGATAGAGAGCTAGGATAGAGAGATGGGATAGAGAGATGGGATAGAGAGCTAGGATAGAGAGATGGGATAGAGAGATAGAATAGAGAGATGGGATAGAGAGCTAGGATAGAGAGATGGGATAGAGAGATAGGATAAAGAGATGGGATAGAGAGATAGAATAGAGAGCTGGGATAGAGAGCTAGGATAGAGAGATGGGATAGAGAGATAGAATAGAGAGCTGGGATAGAGAGCTAGGATAGAGAGATGGGATAGAGAGATAGAATAGAGAGCTGGGATAGAGAGCTAGGATAGAGAGATGGGATAGAGAGATAGAATAGAGAGCTGGGATAGAGAGCTAGGATAGAGAGATGGGATAGAGAGATAGGATAGAGAGATGGGATAGAGAGATAGGATAGAGAGATAGGATAGAGAGATGGGATAGAGAGATAGAATAGAGAGCTGGGATAGAGAGATGGGATAGAGAGATGGGATAGAGAGATGGGATAGATAGCTAGGATAGAGAGATGGGATAGAGACATGGGATAAATGAAGATACAGAACTAGAACTGCAGAGTTATTCAGAATCTGACAAGTCCAACATGGCCGACATGTAAATGCTGCTCTTGCGGCCGCGGCGAGGCATGTGCAGCCAGAGACGTGTCAGATATCCGGGATGTGCGCTCACGTCCGAGGCCCCGCTCGAGGACTTAACGGTCCAATAATGTGGTCTTCACACACGTACGGAGGCAGACCCACAAAACCCAAAACGAAACCCGGGTCAGATGGCGTCGGAGTACAGCGTTTCTTTATTCTAACCCACGCAGAGTATCGCATGAGCGGGGCGAGACTACTTGCAGCACTTTATTGCTCATCTGCGACTGACAATCACCCCCCCCTATCGCCCCTGGTGTCATGTTATACACGCAGCCCACCCGTCCGGCGCTGCCGGGAGGAGAAAACGAACGCATCATCTGTGAACGCTATTTGACCTACGGTAGAAAAAAAAATGGAGGCACGACGTGTACACTCACAAACAGCCGCACACACACACGCACACACACACAGACACACACACACACACACACACACACACACACAGACAGGCACGGACATAGTAGGAGGCCCGCTGGTTGCAGAGGGGACAGATGAATGAGGTGCGATGCCATCCATAGTACTCATCTGGATTACTGGGTGGCCTGCGGGCTGTGGCATCACTACTGTCCCTCTCATTTAGAAGCGTCTGGAATGGTGTGGGCGGAGGAGAGCGGGCATGTGTGCGTCTGTGCATCTCCGCGTCTTTATGTGGGTGTGTTTGTGTGTGTGTGTGTGTCTTCGTGCGTGGCCACGAGTGTCTACGTACAGTGTGTGTGTGTGTGTTGTGTGTGGGGGGGAGGGGGGAGAGAGAGAGAAAGACAGAGACAGAGAGGGGAGCGAGAGAGAGAGAGAGAGAGAGAGAGCAAGAGAGGGGGAGAGAGAGGGGAGAGAGAGAGAGGGGAATAAGAGAGAGAGAGAGCGAGAGAGAGCACAACAGAGGGGGAGAGAGAGACAGAGAGGGAAGAGAGAGAGAGACAGAGAGACAGAGAGACAGAGAGACAGAGAGACAGAGAGACAGAGAGACAGTGACAGAGAGAGGGAGAGAGCGAGCGAGCGAGAGAGGGGGAGAGGGAGAAGGAGAGACAGAGGGGGGAGAGGGGGAGAGAGAGAGGGGAATAAGAGAGAGAGAGAGCGAGAGAGAGAAAAACAGAGGGGGAGAGAGAGACAGAGAGGGAAGAGAGAGAGAGACAGAGAGACAGAGAGACAGAGAGGCAGAGAGGCAGAGGCAGAGAGGGAGGGGGAGAGCGAGCGAGCGAGAGAGGGGGAGAGGGAGAAGGAGAGACAGAGAGGGGGAGAGGGAGAAGGAGAAGGAGAGGGAGAGACAGAGAGGGGAGAGAGAGAGAGAGCGAGAGAGAGAGACAGAGAGGAAAGAGAGAGGGAGCGAGAGAGAGAGGGAGAGGGAGAGGGAGAGAGAGAGAGAGAGAGAGAGAGAGAGAGAGAGAGGGGGAGAGAGGAGAGAGAGAGAGAGAGAGAGAGAGAGAGAGAGAGAGAGAGAGAGAGAGTGTGGGAGAGGGAGAGAGAGAGGGAGCGAGAGAGAGTGGGCCTGTGCAGAGGGCCAAATGAAAGCGGATCACAGTAATTGGAGTTGACACAGTGAGGTGCAGCACACAGAGTGTGTGAGGGAGGACAGAGATACAGATCTGGTCCTGATTGTCAGCTTCATGTAATGACTCTCATGAACTAGAGTCGAGACAGACAGGCAGACAGGCAGGCAGGCAAGCAGGCAGACAGACAGACAGACAGACAGACAGACAGACAGGCAGGCAGGCAGGCAGGCAGGCAGACAGACAGACAGACAGAGATGGAGACAGGCAGACTGGCAGACAGAAAGACAGACAAGAAGACAGACAGGCAGACAGGCAGGTAGGCAGGCAGGCAGACAGATGGGCAGACAGAGGGGCAAACAGACAGACAGACAGACAGACAGACAGAAAGACAAGAAGGCAGACAGACAGACAGACAGACAGACAGACAGACAGACAGGCAGACAGGCAGGCAAGCAGGCAAGCAGACAGGCAGGCAAGCAGGCAAGCAGGCAGACAGACAGACAGAAAGACAAGAAGGCAGACAGACAGACAGACAGACAGACAGACAGGCAGACAGACAGACAGACAGACAGGCAGACAGGCTGATATGAACACATACATACAAACGCCAGGAGACAGTTGTGGAAGGAAAGGGAGCGTTGTCTGGAGCCTGGATGTACTGCTGGTACCCACTAAGCTGCTGAGTGGAAAGTTGCACATATTTTACATCAGCAAACGACTGTGTTCGGGCTCGGACCCACCGACACTATGAAACATATACATAAATTCATACCATAGCCTTTAAACGCGATCAACTCAACCAAATGTACAAACACAAGTGCCCACATGCTTGGCACAGTCTACTGTACGCAACAAATCCCCATCCAGCAGCAGTCATCCATTAAAGGGTCATTACGTTGTTTTACAGCCCGGGTCTTGTTTTGTAGGTTTTTCCCATCGTGTCATGTTTAGGATCATGTTCAGCGGTTCTCATTGTAAAGCTGAGCCCAGCAGGGGTCTGGTGTCCCAAATCTCCAAAATACAGCAAAATAAAGTAATATCACATTCAACGCGCACGATCTGGCAAACACTGCAACAAGAATAACAGACGCCATTTTGTGGACTTTAACCCAGTCGTGAGCAGACTGGAAACAGCGTCTCACATGTGGTCCCGTCTCTCTTTAGGTTCTGTAGCATGGTGGGGTTCTACCACTGATCAGGCATTTCTGTTTTTATATAGCTCCCGAAACACTATTTCATTTCTGTTTCTGTCGGCCGTTGAAAAGTCGCGATGATTATGAGATTGATTTATATTTGCAGTTTTTCCTCCCCTCCATTTTCTCCCCAATTATACTTGGCTAGTTTCCCCACTCTTCCGACACGCTGCTCCATCCCCCTTCGATGGTGTTTTAAGCCCCCAACGTACTCTTCAAGGCAGCGCTGCATGGAAAGCACTCCCCGCCCCCTACAGTTTCATCCAACCACAGCACTGGCTAGGGTTAGGGTTAGGGTTAGCGCCAGTGCTGTGATTGGCTGAAACTGTAGGGGGCGGGGAGTGCCTTCCATGCAGAGCTGCCTTGAAGAGTATATTGGGGGCTTAAAACACCATCGAGCTCCATCCCCTCTGCCGATCCAGTGAGGTCGATACATGTGGGGTCGCCAGCCCCTTCTTTTCACCTGACAATGAGGAGTTTCTCCAGGGGTGCGTAGCGCGTGGGAGGATCACGCTACCCCCCCTCCCCAGTTCAATACAAATGTATACTCTCACATCAACAAGTCCTCCAACCCATACGACCACATAGGTCGTATACCATCTAATACGACACAGAGGAGCGTTTCCAAAATTAGCACCCCTACCGGCGGCAGGAGATATGCCACAGATACTTTTCGCCTCTGTGCACTGTGGGTTCTTATCAACTTCTTAACGTCCCTTTTACAACGCCTCATAGACAG
Organism: Lampris megalopsis; assembly: GCA_022114975.2. Classification (NCBI taxonomy): domain Eukaryota; kingdom Metazoa; phylum Chordata; class Actinopteri; order Lampriformes; family Lampridae; genus Lampris; species Lampris megalopsis. The sequence continues at coordinate 47,562 of JAJHIY020000056.1, read as the reverse complement.
GCTAATAAAGGTAAGGCGTCAGCAAGCAGTGATAAAACTATTTGAAAACAATAGAATATGTAGTCAGTGTGTTTTTTTGTTGTTTCACCGTCTAGTATAGTAACTAAGATTGCTATTGGCAGAACGACCGCTAGATGTCACTTGACTTTAAAACGTAACTTTAGGTCGTAATAAGCTGCTTGTACAAACGACCTATGGGGTCGTTATTTGTTGGAGGACAGTCTCTTCAGTTTGGTGGTTCGGGGGAGGGGGGAAATATGTGTTATTGAGCAAATACAACACAGAAATAAGACCTGGTAAGAGCTTACAAAGGATCACTATCATAAGCTAGAGAGGTTATAAGCAACAAGTATGTTGAGATTGTATCATATGAACGTTGTCAGGTCATATTGCATTGTATTATGTCAGCATGACACGTGCTTCTTATAACCCCTCTAGCTTATGATGGGGATCCTTTATAAGATCTTACCGGGTCTTGTTTCTGTGTTGTATTTGCGCGATAATACAGATTTACCCCCCCCTCCTGCACCACCAATCACCACCATGTGAGTATAATGTCAGGAAACATTCCATCATTAATCCTTTCATACTCAGATATCAGTGTCTGTCTGTCTGATGACTTCCTGTCTGTCTGATGACTTCCTGTCTCTGAGAGCAGTGTTACAATTGCCACGGAACACTATCTGCCCCGGAACGCGTTTGCCAGGATATTGTTTTAGTCGGGGGGGGGAGGAGGAGGGGGGGGGTGTGATCTCGAGTCCCTGTTGGCAAAACACAGCGGCCAGCCCCAATAAAGACCGTCACGAAAGCGTCCTGTCTCTGCTGCCTTAGTTTGTAAGTCCAGGATCCCCAGAAAAGCTCCGCTTCGCGTCGAGAGGCTCAGGAAACACGTTCGAAACTCGATCACCTACTGAGCAACACGTCCTCGTGTTTCTGAGTTTACCTCTTCAGGTCCCCCCAACCCCTGGACAAATAAAAAGGATTTTCCGAAGTGAGCAAGACACACCGGAAACTCTCAGAAAATGTTTCATGGCGCAATATGGAAATATATCACGGCTCCTCTTTCGGGACAGGGGGCGACTTTGGCTCGCGAAAGGAAAAGCCTTTTACGGGCCAGGTCCTCGGAATGGTTGTAAAGCTTCAGAAAAAAAAAAGAAGATCCCTCATATATCTGATAATACTGTTAATATATTGCTGGCCCACGGTCTGGTCGTCATCCTCTTTCATGGCTCGTGGGATCCAGACGGTAGTTTTAAGATCACAGGATCTGGCCGGGACAAAAGGAACCGACTCTGAAAAGTGCATTTAAAGAAATTTGAGAACAAGAACCCTGGCTGCTGGAGCTCTCTGTGATGTGATGTGCTACACACACCAACACACAGACAGTAGAATAGAATAGAATAGAATAGAAGAGGACAGAATAGAATAGAATAGAAGAGGACAGGACAGGACAGGACAGAACAGGACAGGACAGGGCAGGACAGGACAGGACAGGACAGGACAGGACAGAAAATGACATGACAGAACAGGACAGAACAGAACGTAACAGGACAGAACAGAACAGAACGTAACAGGAGAGAACAGAACAGGACATGACATAACAGAACAAAACAGAACAGGACATGACAGAACAGGACATGACATAACAGAACAAAACAGAACAGGACATGACAGAGCAGAACAAAACAGAACAGGACATGACAGAACAGAACAGGACATGATAGAACAAGACAACCCATAACAGGACAAGACAGAACAAAACACGACAGTACAGAACAGAACAAGACAAACCATAACAGGACACGACAGAACAGAACAGAACAGAAGAGAACAAGACAAACAATAACAGGACACGACAGAACATTTACAGGACAGGACAGAACATTACAGGACAGGACAGGGCAGGACACAATAGAATAGATTAGAACAGAATAGAACTTTGCAGTCCACGCTGGAAAATTGATTGCACATTGGGCTGCATTCAGTACACAAACTGAGGCATGCAAATATAGATAAATCGAGAATGCGCGTGCGCACACGCACACGCACACGCATAGAGGCGCGGAGTCATAATGAGAGACGCTGTGGCTCCGCTGGGGGGGCTGTAGTCTGCAGCAGCGGGTGAGGGGAAGGAGGCGCAGAGCTCCAAACACCCACACACAACAAGCACAAATCACATGAGACATGCGCCATAAAGCTGAGCGAAAGCATCCAGTTGATGTCAGTCCTTACATGAACTTCATGCTGGTATGCACACGCACGCACGCACGCACGCGCACGCACGCACACAGACGTTATGTTTACGCTATGTTTCATCCAGAAGTTGCGCAAATTTTAGATGAATTTCCAAAAAGTCGGCAAAGGAAAATGCAAATCCGCGCGCATTTCCATCTCCTGCTGTACTGTTCTGAAGGAGGCCCAGCAAGATGTCAGGTTCGGAAGAGCGCCACCCAAAGCCCAACACAGCGATGGCATGTGCAGGGACTCGGTGTTGTAATGGCATGTTCACACCAAACGCGAAGCGATTTTTTTTTTTCGCGCGATGAGATGACGTATACAGTCACTGCTAAGACGACGCGACGTCATTGGCGTCTGTTCGAGCGAGCTGAAAACGTTCAACTTGAGCGAGAAATTCGCGTGACGCCGTGTCGCGAAAGCCTACCAGCGTTGAGATTCTCCTGACGTCAGTGACGTCATCTCAACGAATCTCAACGAGGAGATTGAGTTCGCGTACTCGATCCTGCGGCCGAACTCGCGCGAGTAACGCGAATAAAAACAAATGATCCCGCGATCAAACTCACGCACGAGCTCTCATCCCGCTTATGACGTGTCATAAGAGGGTTGAGAACTCCTCATCAGCTGGGCGTCCCTCTGTTACATCCAGCCCTGAGACGGTGAAGAGGCGATCCGACGGTTTGTTTAATGAGGGCTGACGTGCGCATCGCACCACAACTCAAGTCCGCCATGGGTCTGGAAACGCGGATGCACCAAACGGCTCTGAGAGGCATTTAACGAACCCGCTTTGTGAAGCACGTGACGCTTTACGTCATCATGGATTCCTAAAATATGTTCCCATCAACATTCATTGCGTTCTCTCTTTACTGATGCACGATGCTTCCCAACTCCTTTCAGGTGCCTCCACTAAAACATCACAATGCAAATGCACAAAAACAGTTGGACTAAAATCCACTTACACACCACCATCATCATCATCATCATCATCATCGGTGATCACTCGGGTTCGAGTATGACCTTCCTCCCTCTGGGTCCTTCTGGGTCCTCAGGTGGGTGTAAAGGCCGATCCTGGAGCCTCATAATGGGAGGATGCCTGCGCATGACAGCTTTTTACGTGGAGAGGCTGATGCTCCTGCAGCCACCACGCGGTCCTTGGCAGGGGGTGGCCAGAGTCCAATAGCATGGAGAACCAAGACGACCGGGGACCACCCTCTGTTGCAGCCTTCATCCGCCTTCACTGCCGTTGTGACCTGGAGATGTCTTCCACCAGTTCCACCGTTGAGGTCTTTGCTGGATCGCGCTTCGTCTGGAACCTCCCCCTCGGGTGACCCTACCAGGAGCCAAGCTCCAGACGGCATAGGTCTTGGGATCATTGGTACACGCCAGCTTCTCCACCACGGCAAGGTGGCGATCCAGGAAAACACACACACACACACACACACACACACACACACACACACACACACACACACACACACACACACACACACACACACACACACACACCGAGCCGACATTTCGTTGCTTACCAAAATAGGGATCGCTGGTTCGAATCCCCGTGTTACCCCCACGGCTTGGTCGGGCGTCCCTAAAGACACAATCGGCCGTGTCTGCTGATGGGAAGCCGGAAGTGGGTATGTGTCCTGGTCGCTGCACTAGCGCCTCCTCTGAGCGGTCGGGGCGCCTTTTCAGTGAGAAGGGGGGAACCGTGGGGGGCGGGGGGCGACGCCCCCCTGGCGAAACTCCTCACTGTCAGGTGAAAAGAAGCGGCTGGCGACTCCACATGTATGAGAGGAGGCGTGTGGTAGTCTGCAGCCCTCCCCGGATCGGCAGACGGGGTGGGAGCAGAGAACGGGACGGCTCGGAAGAGTGGGGGTAATTCGCCGGGTACAATTGGGGAGAACAAAATGTGGGGGGTGGGGGTGGGGGTAAAAAGATAGCACTTCATTTCACTTGTCTACTGGTATTTAAATGTCTGTCTGCTTCAAATAACATTCATCCATCAAAGGGGTTCTTAAGCTTATTACTCCGAGATCCACATCTGATTCCTATTCCAGCTCAGAGGTCCGGAACGATTGGCGATAATAAAACAACATTTTATCACCCCACTTATAACTTTTAAGCAACACACTTTTTTCAGTTCAACACAGTCAAGTTTAGTCAAAATACACTGGAGCCTAGTGGGAGAAATACGTGGTTTGCCTGCAACCAGTTGCTTGAACCTAGGCGCAGAAGGTGTGATTGACAGCTGGAGACACTGATCCAGATGTTCCTTTCCAAGACCCGCCCTACTCTGCTTCTGATTGGCTCTAACCCAAACGAGAAGGCGTGTACTGATAGGCTACTCGTCACTGTCATGTATGGTCGCGCTGGTTTCTCTCCTCTACTCACTGGGTTTCAATGAGGGCGGACACACACGCACACGCACACGCGCACGCGCACGCGCACACACGCACTGTCTAGGAGGGCGCATCCTCTCGACCACAGGAGCGTCAGGATAAATAAAGCAATCTAAAGCTGGTCGCCCGCCCAGCACAGTGACTTACAGCGAACGTGAAAGAATGCAGATGTCAACATCTCCGACCGACCCCAGAATTGGCAGCTGGGACAACTTCTGAGGTTTCCCAGTGCCACCCCTTCCCCGCCTCGCTTCCTTCCTTCCTTCCTTCCTTCCTTCCTCTCCTCCATCCCTTCCAACCTTCCTCGCTGCCACTGTATTGACACATTCTGGGGAGATATTAACAGTTAACTGTCCCGCATGCTGCAGATATGAGACCCTCTGTTGCTGTTTTGCTATTGCTACCATTGGTAACGTCCGCACAATGAACCGTGAATCCAATCCAATACATTGTTGCAAATTCGGGGGGGGCAGCCGGGAACCGCCGCAGCCGGGGCGCGAACCCGGGTCGCCCGCACCACGGGCGACTGCGCTAACCTGTCAAATAAAGGGTCTGACCCATTAGCCAAGGGCTAGCGGGTGTAGACATCCGTGGTCGTTACACTACCCACCTCGTTCGGGAAGCGCGTCCTCACGATTCAGCATATCAGCGTCCTCATCCCTCTGGGCGCACGCGCTTCCGATGGCCTCACCATCCCACTTCTGACACCAATGTAGCGAATTCGGGGGGCAGCCAGGACGCGAACCCAGGTCGCCCGTGCCACGGGCGACTGCGCTAACCAGTCAACTGAAGGACCCGACCCATTAGCCAAGGCTGGCGAGCCTGTTAATCTGTGGTCGTTAGACTACCCACTTCCCCTAGCTTTAGCATATCAGCGCCTTCCCCCCTCTGGGCGCACGCGCTTCCGATGGCCTCACGGTCTCACCATCCCACTTCTGAAGCCAATTTAGCGAATTCGGGGGGGGGCGGGCAGCCGGGACGCGAACCCAGGGGGCGACTGCGCTAACCGATCAACTAAAGGTTCTGACCTATTAACCAAGGCTAGCGAGTCTAGTCATCCGTGATCGTTACACCATTACACTACCTCCTCCTCCGGGAAGCGCGTCCCCGCGCTACAGCATATCAGCGCCCTCACACCTCAGGGCGCACGCGCTTCCGATGGCCTCACGGTCTCACCATCCCACTTCTGACAACAATGTAGCGAATTCAGGGTCAGCCGAGAACCGCCGCAGCCGGGATATGAACCCAGGTCGCCCGCACCACGGGTGACTGCGCTAACCAGACAACTAAAGGGCCCAACCCGTTAGCTAAGGGCTAGCGAGTCTAATCATCCGTGGTCGTTACAAAATGCACAACCATGGCCCAACATGCTAGCTAGCTAGGCTGACGACCCCCCCAACATGCATTTTGGCCAATTACGCTTCTCTTTTACATCCGGCCCTCCACCCGCAGACGCGTCCAAATGTGTCTGTAGATACACCCGGCCAAGCCGGGGGTAACACGGGGATTTGAACCGCCGACCCCCGTGTTGGCAGGCAACGGAACAGACCGCTGCGCTACCCGGGCGCCCCGCTGGGCTGACGAAATGAAGACGCCAAAACCAATGATGAAGGACGACGCATCATCCATCCGAAATAGAGAAGAAAAGAAAGCTGGGGAAAACGACTGCACACTTCAGGCGAATTTGATTTCTGCACATTTTGAAAACATTAGCGGCATCTCATTCCGCCGGAGGAATATATTTAGATGCACTTAGCTGGGAAAACAATGACAGACTATCTGGAAGTAAGATGCTCCGAGGTTCAAACGAGGATAAGAGCGTTTGGTCTGTCAAGCCATCCGTCTCAGAAGGGCTGTTCGTGTCTCTGTCACTCGTTTAAAAAAAGAAAAGAAAGGCAGAAAAGAAAAGAAAAGGAAAGGAGAGGAAAGGAAATGCGCCTCTAGACACCGAGGAATTCGGCACAGCGGGAAGACGATGAAAATTAGAGCTGTGGAGGTTGAAACAAAACAGCGTGGCCTGTTTTGACACATTACGTCAAACATGCCAGCGATCAGTGTGGCACTCAGAGACCGCCCGCCATCTGCAGCTCTACCGAGAGAGAGAGAGGGGGGGGGGAGAGAGAGAGGGGGAGAGAGAGTTGTGTTGATCGTGTGTAGTGTAATGCAGATTGTGTGATTGGAGCACAGACAGAAGCCTGGCATGACGTCTCACTCTGACAAACAGGAACCCATGAACATGGAGTGACTTTATGAAGTGTGGGGGGGGGGGTTGGTCATCTTGGCTGTGTTGCCAGGAAACGGCTCCTTCTCGTCAAGACTTGCTCATGCCTACACCCCGGATCCACGCAGAGGTGGAGCACAGCCGGGAAACACACCTGCGCGGCACAACATTGCAGAAAACCTGCCCTTAGCTGCACCACGGATTCGCTAGCCCTTGGCTAACGGGTAGGACCCTTCAGTCGACTGGTTAGCGCATTCGCTCACGGTGCGGGCGACCCGGGTTCGCGTCCCGGCTGCGGCAGCTCTCGAGAGCCACCCCCCCCTTCCCCGAATTCGCTACATTGGTGCCAGAAGTGGGGTGGTGAGACCGTGAGGTCATCGGAAGCGCGCGCTCCCAGAGGTGTGAGGGAGCTGATATGCTAAAGCGCGGGGACGCACTTCCAGAGGAAGGCGGGGGTAGTGTAACGACCACGGATCGGCTGGCTAGTTCAGTCGCCCGTGGTGCGGACGACCCGGGTTCGCGTCCCGGCTGCGGCGGATCCCGGCTGCCCCCTGAATTCGGTACAATATTAATGGATGCATGCAAACATACAGACTTATTATGTATGTATGCAAGGATACCTAGCTCAACAACAACAACACACACACACACTTAGATAAAGAAATGCAAACACACACACAGACACAAAATAGGAGACAGACTCCCAG
>JAJHIY020000056.1:0-35000 GCA_022114975.2 Lampris megalopsis | reverse complement strand
AAAAACGTTGCCTGGTCTGATGAGTCTCGATTTCTGCTGCGACATTCGGATGGTAGGGTCAGAATTTGGCGTCAACAACATGAAAGCATGGATCCATCCTGCCTTGTATCAACGGTTCAGGCTGCTGGTGGTGGTGTAATGGTGTGGGGGATATTTTCTTGGCACACTTTGGGCCCCTTAGTACCAATTGAACATCGTGTCAACGCCACAGCCTACCTGAGTATTGTTGCTGACCATGTCCATCCCTTTATGACCACAGTGTTCCCATCTTCTGATGGCTACTTCCAGCAGGATAACGCGCCATGTCATAAAGCTCGAATCATCTCAGACTGGTTTCTTGAACATGACAATGAATTCACTGTACTCAAATGGCCTCCACAGTCACCAGATCTCAATCCAATAGAGCACCTTTGGGATGTGGTGGACCGGGAGATTCGCATCATGGATGTGCAGCCGACAAATCTGCAGCAACTGCGTGATGCTATCATGTCAATATGGACCAAACTCTCTGAGGAATGTTTCCAGTACCTTGTTGAATCTATGCCACGAAGGATTAAGGCAGTTCTGAAGGCAAAAGGGGGTCCAACCCGGTACTAGCAAGGTGTACCTAATAAAGTGGCCAGTGAGTGTATGTTGGATATATATGTTCTTGTACTTTGGATATTTATGGTCTTGTAGTTTGGATATATATATGTTCTTGTAGTTTGGATATATATGTTCTTGTACTTTGGATATTTATGGTCTTGTAGTTTGGATATTTATGGTCTTGCAGTTTGGATATATATGTTCTTGAGCTCGGAGTAGAGCCGCTGCTCCTTCGCATCGAAAGGAGCCAGCTGAGGTTGTTTGGGCATCTGATCAGGATGCCTCCTGGGCGCCTTCCTTTGGAGGTTTGCCGGGCACATCCAACTGGGAGGAGACCCCGGGGTAGACCCAGAACTCACTGGAGGGACTACATGTCCAATCTGGTCTGGGAACGCCTTGGGATCCCCCAGGAGGAGCTGGAGGGCGTTGCTGGGGAGAGGGATGTCTGGAGTGCCCTACTTAGCTTGCTGCCACCGCGACCCGACACCGGAGAAGCGGCTGAAGATGGGATGACATAGTTTGGATATGTGTGTTCTTATAGTTTGGATATGTGTTTTTGTCTTTGTGTTGCACTGGTGTGGGCTGGGGGAAGCCATATTTTGTTTCATTTCATGTGCGCAAGTGCATGAAATGAAACGACAAGTAAATGTTCCTGATTCCTGACAATACCAAAGCACAGCAGAAGCTCCCTGCCCACTTCATGTCACTTTTCCAGGTTAAAGTACAGCAAGTGGAAATATGAGTCTAAAACTGGGCTGAATCGCCACCTGTAGACACCTGTAGCGGGGTTGATGGTTGAACTTGGGTCCCCGTACAGGTTTAGATACAGCTCTATCTCCATGACTGAGTGTAAACTTCTCTGCTTCAGTACCAGAGAAGCTGGACTCTTGTGTAAGCAGAAAAGCTGGGGTAGGATTTCGAGGAACTAGCCCAGAACATCGGCAGCATGGAAGAAATTCAGGTGTAGCTTTCAGAAGGGCAGTCTCAGTTCGCTGAAGAGCATCGAGACCAGACTGAAATAAAACAAAAAGTCCGTTTATTGACTAAGGCTAATTACTTGTTTCTACTTTAAGCTATTGTTTTTTTCTCCTTTGCCTCCAAATGTCTTCTACTGCAGGTGGGCATGTCCTCATCGTCATCAGCGGTCACTTGGGGTCAAGTATGACTGGCCTTCTGGTTCCTCAGATGGGCGTAGAGGTCGATCCTGGAGCCGCATAATGGGAGGACGCCTGCGCGTGACAGCTTTTCACGTGGAGTGGCTGATGCTCCTGCAGCCACCACACGGTCCTTGGCAGGAGGTGGCCAGAGTCCAATGGCATGGAGAACCAAGACGATCGGGGACCACCCTCTGTTGCAGCCTTCATCCACCTTCACTGCCGTTGTGACCTGGAGACGTCGTCCAGCAGTTCAACCGTTGAGGTCTTTGTTGGATCGCGCTTCGTCTGGAACCTCCCCCTTGACCCGTCCACCTTGGCTGACCTGACCAGGAGCCAAGCTCCTGGCGGCATAGCTCTTGGGATCATTGGTACACTCAAGTTTCTCCACCACAGCAAGGTGGCGATCCAGGAGAAGATGGCTGGCATGTAGTTTCCAGTTGACGTGTGACACAGTTTAATTCCGTAAAACCTTAGAAATGAATAAGTTTCTCATTTATATTTGCTATTATGTTTGTACAAACATATGTATGAACACATGAACTGTCTGCACACTGGACTCCCAAGCGGCGGTTCTGTCCACATCACTGGCCTCCTGAGTGGTGGTCCTGTCTGCATCGCCGGCCTCCCGAGTGGCGGTTCTGTGTGCGTCGCCGGTCTCCCGAGTGGCGGTCCTGTCTGAGTCGCCGGCCTCCTGAGTGGCGGTCCTGTCTGAGTCGCCGGTCTCCCGAGTGGCGGTCCTGTCTGAGTCGCCGGTCTCCCAAGCGGCGGTCCTGTCCACGTCATTGGCCTCCTGAGTGGTGGTCCTGTCTGCGTCACCGGCCTCCCGAGTGGCGGTCCTGTCTGCGTCGCCAGTCTCCCAAGTGGCTGTCCTGTCTGAGTCGCCGGCCTCCTGAGTGGCGGTCCTGTCCACATCACTGGCCTCCTGAGTGGTGGTCCTGTCTGCATCGCCGGCCTCCTGAGTGGCGGTCCTGTCCACATCACTGGCCTCCTGAGCGGTGGTCCTGTCTGCATCGCCGGCCTCCTGAGTGGCGGTCCTGTCCACATCACTGGCCTCCTGAGCGGCGGTCCTGTCTGCATCGCCGACCTCCTGAGTGGTGGTCCTGTCTGCATCGCCGACCTCCTGAGTGGCGGTCCTGTCTGCATCGCCGACCTCCTGAGTGGCTGACCCATCACGTCACCAGCCTCCAGGTCATCCACCTGCTCGTCCGCCAGAACTGCTCCGCCCTTCAGTCCTGCATCCTGGTCGCCCTCCAAATCGGTTGCATCTGTCAGCCCAGCCATCGGGCCTCCCACCTGTCATCCCTGACCCCAGTCATCCGCTCTCAGACCACTTGGTCCTGAAGCCCTCCCCTGGGCCCAGCATTTGAAGTCTGAACTTGTTCTCATAGTGAGTTGGTAAGTTGGTCACTGTAAGTTTTCCATTTACTCATCAGTTTAGCTTTTCGGCTAGTTGATTAGTCGTCACTGCCTGCTCAGTGGTTAATTAGTGAGTGAGTGACTTGGCAAGTTTACGTTTCAATCAACTAGTCAATTAGTTTAACAAGCCTTTCGAGTGCTGGACTTGCGTGAGGAACCTGCTCAGGTTCATTATTCTGACGTCCTGTCCTCTCGGCGTGCTGGGCTGAACTGAGTAATGAGGACCCGAACTTATATGTCACATCAGCCTCGTGCCAGTTTCTCTTTTGTTGACCCGCTCTGGCTTCAGGCCCGTCCAATCCCGTAATTAAATGAATGATTGCATGGAGGGTGGCGCTATACACTCCTCCTGGCAGGTGGCAGGCAGCGAGCGGCTCAGGCCGCCCTGACAAAATGGCCTCTCTGTACACAGATAATGAGGCAGGAGCTTGACAGGTGGACTCTGATTAGGCAGGAAGGTCCTGTGGCGGATGGCAAACTGGTGCACACACACACACACACACACACACACACACACACACACACACACACACACACACACACACATGCACAACCACTGGGACTACCATCCAGGCGCGCACACACACACAGATACACAAACACATATGCACATGTGCACACACACACACAGACACACACACACAGACACACACACACACACATACATGCACACGTGCATACACACAGACACACACACACATGCACAGCCACTGGGACTACCATCCAGGCGTGCACACACACACAGATACACACACATGCACACACACATATGCACATGTGCACACACACAGATGCATACGTGCACGTGTGCACACACACATACATGCACACGTGCATACACACATGCACGCACACAAACACACACACACAGATGCATACGTGCACGTGTGCACACACACATACATGCACAAGTGCATACACACAGACATGCACGCACACACACAAACACACAGACATGCACACGTGCATGCAAGCACACTAACACACATGAACAAACACACACATGCATGCATTAACAAGCACGTGCACGTGTACACCCAGACACATGCACACGTGCACAAACACACAGACACACACACACACCGCTCTGAGCCGACGTATGTCCGCATACGCAGGCGCGCACGCAGCGCTGCAGCGCGTGCACGCGCGGCCTGGCGGCTCGGGGCCGGGCGGCGCCGTCGTGGTAAACACACCCATCAGCGGGGCCGTCCCCGAGAGGCGGAGCGTGTTTGACATCATTAATTGGCTTTTTCAGGGGAAAGAGTCAGGGAGATGAAAAGCTTTATCAAGCTGAAATAATTAACTTTGCCGCGCCGCCCTGAAATCGCTGACACGCCACTTCTCTGAGAAAATGAAGAGGGGAACCGGAAGAAGAGGGGAAAAAAAGACTGTTGAGCCCCCCTCATCACATTCTGCCCCCCCCCCCTCTCGTGAGTTCAGACTTTTTGTGTCAGCCTCGAGGCGCTGTATTAGCAGAGGTAATGAACTGTCTGTATTAAAATACAATTAAAAGCCGATTTAATGAAGTGAACCTGCGCGGAGGGGAGGAAGGTTAGCTTTTATCTCAGCCACTTACAAAAGGCCGCAGATTACAGGGGGCCACACTCGGCGCCCGCTGCTCGGCACACATCCCTTCCAATTAATTCTCAATTACGGAGGAAATCACCGGGCTTGATAACACACCGTCACGAGACATTCACACCGCACGCCTTTAATCACTCTGACTATCTAACCGTGCTCCGCTCCGATAATTAGATTAATTAGGCCTTTTGACAGACCGCAGCACGCCGAAGCGCCGAAACTCTGAAGTGAACCTGAAGTCACACGGCGCGACGGAGACGAACTGGGCCGCAGTGAAGGGACTGAGAACGGACTCGTGGGACCGGTGGGGTCCTCTGACGTGGACCACTAGGTGACCCACTAGATGACCCACTAGATGACCCACCACCGTGGGCGACTGACGCAAGCAGCTGTGCATCAGGTGGCCGAACTGCGTGTTCCTGGCAGTTGCTTGTTCTCAGATCAGTTCGTTAGTCTGAATTGTAGAAATGAGGACTCGAGTCCCGAGACTTAGACTTGAGTCTCACTTGGGTCACATGACTTGGACTCGAGTCTGACTCGGGTCACATGACTTGGACTCGATTCACGGGACTTGGACTCGAGTCAGACTCGAGTCACAAATTTGATGACATTAGACTTGACTGCAAAATTGAAAAAGTTTTGCAACTCCAGTTTGACTTGAACGCCAGTGACTCATGACTTGGACTCGAGTCACGTGACTTGGACTGGAGTCTCACTCGGGTCACGTGAATTCGACTTTAGTCTGACTCGAGTCACAAATTTGATGACATTAGACTTGACTGCAAAATTGAAAAAGTTCTGCAACTCCAGTTTGACTTGAACGCCAGTGACTCATGCCTTGGTCTCGAGTCACGTGACTTGGACTGGAGTCTCACTCGGTCACGTGAATTGGACTTTAGTCTGACTCGAGTCACAAATTTGATGACATTAGACTTGACTGCGAAATTGAAAAAGTTTTGCAACTCCAGTTTGACTTGAACGCCAGTGACTCATGACTTGGACTCGAGTCACGTGACTTGGACTGGAGTCTCACTCGGGTCACGTGAATTGGACTTTAGTCTGACTCGAGTCACAAATTTGATGACATTAGACTTGACTGCAAAATTGAAAAAGTTTTGCAACTCCAGTTTGACTTGAACGCCAGTGACTCATGACTTGACTTGGACTGGAGTCTCACTCGGGTCACGTAAATTGGACTTTAGTCTGACTCGAATCAGGTGATTGGACTCGAGTCTGACTCGGGTCACATGACTTGGACTCGAGTCACGTGACTTTGACTCAAGACTGACTCGGGTCACGTAACTTGGACTCGAGTCACGGGACTTGGACTCGAGTCAGACTCGAGTCACAAATTTGACGACTAGACTTGACTGTAAAATTGAAAAAGTCTTGCAACTCCAGTTTGACTTGAACGCCAGTGACTCATGACTTGACTTGGACTTGAGCCTTTTGCCTTGAAAGACTTGGTCCCTTCTCCAGGTCCAGAGATAAAAAGCTTTTTAAAAAGTGTGCAACCAAACAACTGCTCATGTCCATCACTCCAGATCCACCATCAATCAACCCATAATCAATACACACTTTTAAAAAGCTTTCGTGATTTGTATGAATATATTAACTATTACTCTGCTGTTAAAATGTTGTATCGCATTAAATTTGACGAAGAGCACACAATGACTTGTTCAGGACTTGAAACTCAAAGTTTAGGGACTTGGCTTGGGATTGAAAACAGCGACTTGGTCCCACCACTGCTGACGAGCATTGAACCCAGCGTGCCTCCGTGGCAGCCTCCTCCCTGGATGATGTTCACCATACTGCATACATACTGCATACATACTGCATACTCACTGCACTAATAATGCAAACGTACTGCATACATACTCTACATATACTGCATACATACTGCACACACTGCACACATGCTGCACACATAACACGTACAGCACACATACTGCACACATACTGCACACACTGCACACATACTGCACACATACTGCACACACTGCACACATACTGCACACATACTGCACACACTGCACACATGCTGCACACATAACACATACAGCACACATACTGCACACATACTGCACACACTGCACACATGCTGCACACATAACACATACAGCACACATACTGCACACATACTGCACACATACTGCACACTCACTGCACACATACCGCACACTTGCCGTTTGAGACTGAGAGTCCTGAGTTTAAGCGGACCGGTGACAGACCTTAGACGGTGTGTAGATAATGGATTGTCGACAGCAGTGGAATGGTCACCAGAAACTACAACGTTATTTTGCTGCACCTCACATGACCATATCCATTATTACCACGTGGGAATGAATCAGACTTTTAACTAAATGATCAGATATGACGCAACATGATTGATTGATTGATTGATTGGTTGATTGATTGATTGATTGATTGATTGATTGATTGATTGATTGATTGATTGATTGATGATTTAGTTACTAGTTTAGGCCTACTGGGCAATAACTCAGTCAGTGATATAGTATTTGAATTGATTTCGTGTAACTCCACCTCCTCCTTCCCGCCTCACGTTTACCATCATCACTATTATCATCATCATTATTATCATCATCGTGATTATGTCATCATTATTATCATTGTCATCATCATTATCGTCATTGTTATTATCATTATTATCATCGTTATCATCGTTATCATCGTTATCATCATCATTATGTCATTATTATTATCATCATTATCGTCATCATCATCATCATCATCATCATCATTATCGTCATTATGAACGTTATTATCATCATTATCATCATTCTCATCGTTATCATCGTTATCATCATCATTATGTCATTATTATTATCATCATTATAATCGTTATCATCGTTATCATCATTATCATCGTTATCATCGTTATCATCATTATCATCAGTATGTCATCATCATCATCATTATCATCATTGTCGTCATTATCATCATTATCATTATTCTCATTGTTATCATAATGCCAACGCTCACAGCCCTGCCGATCCTCATGCATCTTCCATCCTGAGGCAGAGTGGAGAATATGAAGGAACAGAATAATAGAGTCGACTCCAGGGGTACACACACACACACACACACACACACACACACACACACACACACACACACACACACGCACGCACTAACAACCAATCACGTTTGCCTTCACACAAACAAACACATCAAATAGTATTCACATTCACACAACACAAACACGCACACACACACACACACACACACACACACACACACACACACACACACACACACACACACACACACACACACACACACACACACACACACACACACACGGCTCCCAGGCTGGTGATGGGAGAGGAGCACGGGTTCTGCTTCACTTCCCATGCAGAGAGGCCACATATTAAACCAGGTGTGTGTGTCTGTGTGCGTGTGTGTATTTGTGTGTGTGTGTGTGTGTGTGTGTTGCTCTCTCCGCACCCCCCCCCTCCTTTCTCCAGTACATCTTCGGCCCGTTGCCTCGCCTCGGCAGCTCCCAGACACACACTTCTCTGACACGGGCCTGAGCTGCTCATTGTGTTTTGTGTGTTGTGCTCCGCGGTGTGTGTTACCTGCCGCCACGCGGTACCGACGCTCCCCGCACCGCCACTGCTGATGACGCTGCTGCTGATGACGCTGCTAAAAACCACTTTGCATCTCAGCGTGCGCTCCATCTGAATACATGAATATACTGAAAACCCATCCACCCATCCATCCACCCACCCATCCACCCATATTCATCCATCCCTCCATTATCCAAGCCGCTTATCCCAGCCGGGGGTCGCGGGGGTGCTGCAGCCTATCCCAGCAGTCTTTGGGCGGCAGGCGAGGAGACACCCTGGACAGGCCGCCAGTCCATCACAGGGCAACGCGCGCGCGCGCGCGCACGCACGCACGCACACCTAGGGACAAGTTAGTACGGCCGAGTCACCTGACCTGCATGTGTTTGGACTGTGGGAGGAAACCGGAGCACCCGGAGGAAACCCACGCGGACACGGGGAGAACATGCAAACTCCACACAGAGGACGACCCGGGACGACCCCCGAGGTTGGACTACCCCGGGACTCGAACCCAGAACCTCTTTGCTGTGAGGCGACCGTGCTAACCTCTGCGCTGATCTGGAATGAAAAGAAGTCCTAGAAGCATATTAACTGGTGCAGTCAAAGTTCTGAGTCGGGTTTTAAAACAGCTCAAAACAGCCTTAAATACAGCGTCCGGGTGGCGTGGCGGTCTATTCCGCTGCCTGCCAACACGAGGATCGCCGGTTCGAATCCCCGTGTTACCTCCGGCTTGGTCGGGCGTCCCTACAGACACAACTGGCCGTGTCTGCGGGTGGGAAGCCGGGTGTGGGTATGTGTCCTGGTCACTGCACTAGCGCCTCCTCTGGTCGGTCGGGGCGCCTGATCGGGAGGGGGACCTGGGGGGGGGGTGAATAACGTGATCCTCCCGCGCGCTACGTCCCCCTGGTGAAACTCCTCACTGTCAGGTGAAAAGAAGCGGCTGGCGACTCCACACGTATGGGAGGAGGCACGTGGTAGACTGCAGCCCTCCCCGGATCGGCAGAGGGGGTGGAGCAGAGACCGGGACGGCTCGGAAGAGTGGGGTAATTCGCCAAGAAGGGGAGGGGGGGGGGCGGAGAAGATCCTTAAATATGACCTCAACATATCAAGTCACACCATAAGTCGCCCCCCTGCCGCGCCATCACGCAGGCCTTCCCGCCCAAAACGCAAGACGGGCGCCAACGCCACCGAGCTAAACGCTACATAGTCACCCCGTCACGTTCCATTATTAAACCTGATCAATTATTCATGTCGGGTTATGCAACGCCAGAGCCAATTAGGTTTGGTATGAAGAGCTTGTTCCAGAAGTTTCCCCCGGCGGGAGGAGCGGAGCGGAGCGACTCCTCGGCGGGAAGGCTGCTGGGAATTTGTTCATTCGTGCTGAGGACATGTGCGCCGGGCGGTGGCGCCTTATTGCTTTTGGAACCGCGTAACGCCATGCAGCCCTTTTAATTAAGACTAATTGTTTTCTTTGTGGCTGCCGCGCTGCACAGAGAGCTAATTAAATACGGCGGCGGCGGCTACATTTCCCGTAAGCGCGAGTCCTCCCCGCCTTTATCCGCAGCGGGGGACGGTCCCCTCCGGGTCGCGCGTGCGTCACACGTCACGACAACAGCCGGAAGTTCCTGCCACGCTCTGCAGCTGTGCGGGTGGCGCAGAAGTCCTGGAAAGCAGTCTCGTAAATTTAAACGGGTCTGCAGCCTTTGCTTGTACACCAGCAGGGGGCGCTGCAAAACTAGCAAGCTGTGGTGTGTATGGAGGGGTGTGTCTGTGCTCTTCTTTTGGGTTGCACGGCGATTCTCACTGGCTGAAGGACGCTTATGTGTGGTGCGACAACGTGGTTTACAGTCAGCAAACAGGTGGTGGCGCTCTCTAGTGCTGTTAAAGTAAAACCACCCTCACGTTGTGCTTCTACTCTGCACCGGATGCTGCCTGGTACGTCTGTGACCGGTGCACCGCAGCTTGGTCTGGGTGGCTGTTCTCTTAGAGAGACGCCAAAGATCCTACAGAGAGACTGTCCTGATCCAGTCCAGATCGAGTCCTGATCCAGGCCGGATCCATTGCTGATAACGTCCAGATCCAGCACCCGGGTAGGTCACCCTCGCTTGGTTGGTTTGAAAATGTCCCACATTGTTTATTACTGTCAAATCACAACACATCACCCCCCCCCACCTCCTTTTCCCCCCCAGTTGTACCCGGCCAATCACCCCACTCTTCCGAGCCGTCCCGGTCTCTGCTCCACCCCCCCCCCCCTCTGCCGACCCGGGGAGGGCTGCAGACTACCACGTGCCTCCTCCCATACATGTGGAGTCGCCAGCCGCTTCTTTTCACCTGACAGTGAGGAGTTTCACCAGGGGGGCGTAGCACACGGGAGGATCACGTGTTTCCCCCCCCCCGAACAGGCGCCCCGACCGGCCAGAGGGGGCGCTAGTGCAGCGACCAGGACACATACCCACATCCGGATTCCCACCCGCAGACACGGCCACTTGTGTCCAAGCCGGAGGTAACACGGGGATTCGAACCGGCGATCCCCGTGTTGGGTAGGCAACAGAATAGACCGCTACACCACCCGGACTCCCTCCTTTGTTCTTTGGATGGGTTTTTGTCCTGCCTCTTAAAGTTTCAGTTACATTCAAAGGAATCAAGACAAACAAACTGCAGCCGAGCGCATGGAAGGCCTCCTCCAAGGCCTCGGTCTCTGCTGTCTTTCCTTTTTATTAGGAAGTCCCACTCGGGAGCCTAACGTTGCCGTGGAAACGTACTTCAACAAACTTGGAAGGTTACTTAACCCCCCCCCCCAAAAAACAGTGCTGATATGTGACTGTTTTAGGCCTACCATGTGGGCAAAGGCCTCTCCTCCTGTCAGAGGGACGGATTCCCACAATGCTTCAGGATGGTCCTGAGTGAAGTGGGGGGAGGGGGGGGGGCTGAGGCCGGATGGGTTCTGGCTCTCCAGCTGGGCCAGAGAGGCAACAACCGCCTTTGGCCCGGTGAAGGCGGCTAATTGAAAACGAGCAAGTGATTACTGTCCTTGCTGTGATGTAGTAGACTCTGGGGACACCGGTCGGGGGGGGGGTGGGGTGGGGAGGGGGTCCACAGGGACTGGGAGGTCTCGCCGGGAGTCGGGGAATCCAGCGGGAATCCCTCTCTCGTCATTTACTGGGGATTCAATGGGATCCACACACACACACACACACACACACACACACACACACAAAGCCCAGCCCCGGGGGACTGTGGCCATAATCCGGACGGTCTGGGCCGTGTGTGTAACCGCCAGCAGTAATGAATGGTGATTGATGGGTGGCGCTGCAGAACACAAAGGTGGAGTCTAAGAACCAGTTGGTTCCGCGACTCTGCTCATCAGCAGAATTCAATTGGTGGAGCAGTCTAGCATGGAGACCACAGTCTCCTCACAGCACATTAGTTATATACGTACTGACATGCTAAGGAGGCACCCACACAAGCATGCGCAGTGCGGCGCGCGCACACACATACACACACACACCGGACACTTCTATAGTAAACAACAACCAACGCACGGGCGTGCGTTCAGCATTAATTATGCACAGAATATGCAAATGCATGAGGTCAGGTGACCGTCAGCATCGGAGTCAGCGACGCTTTATTTGTCGTTTCATTTCATGCACTTGCGCACATGAAAGGACACGAAACATCGTGCAGTGCAACACAAAGACACACACACACGTCCAAAAACTACAAGAACTACAAGAGCACACATATCCACGCTAACACACATACCCACGCTAACACACATATCCACGCTAACAAACATATCCATGCTAACACACATATCCACGCTAACACAAATATCCACGCTAACACACATATCCACGCTAACACACATACCCACGCTAACACACATACCCACGCTAACACACATATCCACGCTAACACACATATCCACACTAACACACATATCCACGCTAATACACATATCCACGCTAACACACATATCCACGCTAACACACATATCCACGCTAACACACATATCCACGCTAACACACATATCCACGCTAACACACATATCCACGCTAACACATATCCACGCTAACACACGTATCCACACTAACACACATATCCACGCTAACACACATATCCACACTAACACACATATCCACACTAACACACATATCCACGCTAACACACATACCCACGCTAACACACATATCCACGCTAACACACATATCCACGCTAACACACATATCCACGCTAACACACATATCCACACTAACACACATATCCACGCTAACACACATATCCACACTAACACACATATCCACGCTAACACACATATCCACACTAACACACATATCCACGCTAACACACATACCCACGCTAACACACATATCCACGCTAACACACATACCCACACTAACACACATACACAGACTAACACACATATCCACGCTAACACACATATCCACACTAACACACATATCCACGCTAACACACATATCCACACTAACACACATATCCACGCTAACACACATATCCACACTAACACACATACCCACACTAACACACATATCCACACTAACACACATATCCACACTAACACACACATATCCACGCTAACACACATATCCATGCTAACACACATATCCACACTAACACACATATCCACACTAACACACATATCCACGCTAACACACATATCCACGCTAACACACATACCCACACTAACACACATACCCACACTAACACACATATCCACGCTAACACACATATCCAAACTAACACACAAAAAAAACCACTGTCCAGGAGAAGGAACACCAGCCAGGGTGACTGTCGGAACTGCCGGTCTGCATGGGCTAGCAGTTAGCTTAGCTTAGCCTGCCCCGCTCCCGCGTCCTGTCAGACCGCCCTCGGTGTTTCCTCTTCGGGCACAGCTCCAGGCAGGGCCGTGGTCCCTGGGCCCACAGGACGCAGTGGATCCAGCTCTCCCAGCCATCAAACGAAGACACAACTTAGACGTGGACGTGGACAAAGACACTGCATGGACGGTACTGGGTGAGGCCATTTTCCCGACACCGGAAGCGGAAATTGCAAGGGGGATGCAGCACTAGCAACGTGTTAATATCAGCGTTGGCACTGGGCAGGACTGGTGCCGTGAATGCTGGGAGATGGGGGGGGGGAGAGAAAAGGAGAGAAAAACCATTCCCAAGAACCGAGGCGATGACAGGCCCCTCTCCATCCATCTACGTCGGCGGAGCCCCGCCCCCTTTCCTTTTGGAGGAAGCCCCGCCTCCGTGTGACTCTGACAAATCCGGAGCCCTTCTGCCTTGTCAATCAAAGGCGTTCTCGCTTTCCTCTTTTCTTCCCTCCCGTTTTTCCTCTCGCTCTTTTTTTTCTTTTTTTTGTAAGTCATGGCAGCCTTGCGGCGACGATGAGAGAGTTTATTGTAGCGTCTCCTGCAGGCCGCTCACAGCCACGACCCTGTTGCATAACCGGAAAACATAGCTAAGATGTTTCCAGCTTTCCAATTATCCGCTTTATTTATTTATTTATTTATTATTTCCCCTTGGCTTGTGTCTTCTCCTCTGTGTCAGTCCAACACTGTGGGGGGGGTTTTCCAAGAGCATTGTCTAGGTCAGTGTTTCTCAACCGGGGGTCCGCGGACCCCTAGTGGTCCGTGGTGTAATTGCAAGGGGTCCGTGAAAATAAAATATCTTTAAAAAAAAGATCCTATGACATTTATAGAAATAGGATTATTTTACTCAAATGTGACTGAGACCTTTATCTACCTGAACTATAAAGGGTAACGGGACTTTTTTCTCTAATTACATCTGTTTCACAAGTGTAATTTATTGTATTTTAATAAGAGATCTCGCTCCCGTTTGCATTGTTAAAAGTTACTGAATACATATTCTGTTGTTACATATATCTGAAAGTTACTGAATACATATTCTGTTTCGTTACATATATCTGAAAGTTACTGAATACATATTCTGTTTTGTTACATATATCTGAAAGTTACTGCATACATATTCTGTTTCGTTACATATATCTGAAAGTTACTGAATACATATTCTGTTTCGTTACATATATCTGAAAGTTACTGAATACATATTCTGTGTTGTTACATATATCTGAAAGTTACTGAATACATATTCTGTTTAGTTACATATATCTGAAAGTTACTGAATACATATTCTGTTTTGTTACATATATCTGAAAGTTACTGCATAAGAATTCTGTTTTGTTAACTATATCTAAGTTACAACTGAAAGCTCTTATTTTTGCCCCAAAGAGTGAATAAATGCTATAATGCAATTTAAAATGCAGTTTCTACTGTTTCTATCAAATTGCAACCCCCCTCCCCCAAGATCAGGTGGAGGGGTCCTCAGGGTAGATCAAAAATACGCAGGGGGGGTCCAGGACCCCAAAAAGGTTGAGAACCACTGGTCTAGGTCCCCGCTGCGGCCGGAAACACATACGTCTTCTCTTCCTCTCCCCCCCCCCCGCGCGCCATAAGACGCAACAGTGTAACGGGAGCGGCGCCGCTTGGCAACAAGCAAACTCGACGTTGCGTGGTTTGTTTCGTCTCATCCGAGCACCGAACACCGTCCCCGCTAACGAGACGACGCGTAGGATAAATAATCGGCGCTGCGCGGCAAGATGCGCAGCTTGCTGCGCATCTTGCCGCGCAGCTTCTTGTCAGTAAAGTTAGCACGTTTGCTCGTGTCACATATCTAACACCGCAGATGGTCCTCGAAGGTATTTAAGCAGATGGCTGCACCCCCCCCCCCCCAAGACCACAGGAGCATGGTGTGTGCGTGTGTGTGTGCGTGCGTGTGCGTGTGTGTGTTAGCAGTATACTGGTTTCACAGTTATAAATTGCATTCTTTCTGCCTCTTTTACAAATTAGAAGCAGAGCTTTGGGCCGGCACTGAGAGAGAGGGGGGGGAGGGGGGGAGAGGGGGGGCTTGTGTTTGCAACAAGGTTTTGGTTTTTTGAATAGAAAGTGGGACCGGCGGACCGGCAGGGACGGCGGAAGTGGGGGAATGCGGACCGTTTGCCCCTCGATCCTGTGCAGAAGAGCGCGTTCTAGCGGCGTGCTGGGAGCACAGCAGCGCCGCGCAGCGGCAGCTGGGAGCGGGCTGATCCCAGTCTGCCGTCTGTCACCGCCCCCCCCCCTATCTACCACCAGCAGCGTACCTCTCTCGCTCTCTCTCTCTAACACACAAACACACACACACCTCTCTCCCTCTCTCTCTCTCACACGCATCTCACATCTCTCTCTCTCTCATATAATCACACACCTCTCTCGTTGTCCCTCCCTCTCTCTCTCTCTCTCTAACACACAAACACACACACCCCTCTCCCTCTCTCTCCTCTCCCTCTCTCTCTCTCTCTCTCTCTCTCTCTCTCTCTCTCTCTCTCACACGCATCTCACATCTCTCTCTCTCTCTCTCTCTCTCTAACACACAAACACACACACCTCTCTCTCTCTCTCTCTCTCTCTCAAACACACAAACACAAACACACACACCTCTCCCTCTCTCCTCTCTTTATCTCTCTCTCACACGCATCTCACATCTCCCTCTCTCTCTCTCTCACACGCATCTCACATCTCCCTCTCTCTCTCTCTCACACGCATCTCACATCTCTCTCTCTCTCTCTCTCTCTCTCTCTCTCTCTCTCTCTCTCTCTCTCTCTCTCTCTAACACACAAACACACACCTCTCTCTCTCTCTCTCTCTCTCTCTCTAACACACAAACACACACCTCTCTCTCTCTCTCTCTCTCTCAAACACACAAACACACACACACACCTCTCCCTCTCTCCTCTCTTTATCTCTCTCACACGCATCTCACATCTCCCTCTCTCTCTCTCTCTCTCTCTCTCTCTCTCTCTCTCTCTCTCTCTCTCTCTCTCTCTCATATAATCACACACCTCTCTCGCTGTCCCTCTCTCTCTCTCTCACACACACACACACACACACACACCTCTCCCTCTCTCCTCTCTTTATCTCTCTCTCACACGCATCTCACATCTCTCCCTCTCTCTCCCTCTCTCTACCTCCCCCTCTCTCTCTCAAACACACACACAGGCTGTCCTGTCACAGCCACAACAGACAGTCCCCCCGACATGCCGCTACACGGGGGTCCCCACAAATAGCGGCCTGCTGGCGAACACAACCCGAACACAACGTGTGGTGTTTTGCGGACGGGTCGTCCCGCCATCGGCGCGGCTCGGTCCGGCCAACGCTGTAAAGACCCCAGACCGTAAATCCGCCTCGGTCCCAGAGGAACCGCATGACTCCGCCGAATATCCGACATATCGTCACATGTGGGTCACTCGAGGAAGTCGTCTGAAAACCACACGAAGCCGGACGAGAGAAGTAATGTGTTTACATGCTTCACAACAATTAGATTTGTCTTCTCCCAGCCAGACACGCATGTCCGAATCTCAGAGTCCTCGTCGCCCCCAGATTGAAGCCCCCCCCCCCCACTCGACAGCCTCTGCACCGAGCTCTGTCAGGAGTTATTTGGGATCCATTGCATCATGAAACCTCCCTGACCTGGGCCAGAGAGCCTGGCTTAGTTTTCCACAGACCCCCACCCCCCCCCTCCATCCTCCACCCCCTTTAACAATGGCGGACAATGGGACCAAATGGCCCGGCCGTTTGTTTCCTCATCAGCCGCCAGCGGACCACCAGAGTCCCCCATCCATCACAGCCTGCAAGGCCCGCAGCCCCACTGCAGCCTGGACGTCCTGACTGGAAACGCCTGCGGCCAGTACGACCAGTACCGCCAGTACCACCAGTACGACCAGTACTTCAGACCCAGCTGGTCACCACCACGTGTTGTCTGCGTCTAAGCTTGTGTCACGGTGTGAAGTCTGGGGGAGCTGGTGCTGGATCGGCTGGGAGAGCTGGTGCTGGATCGGCTGGGAGAGCTTGGTCTGCTGCGTCCTGTGGGCCCAAGGACCACGGCCCCGCCTGGAGTTGAGCCCGAAGAGGAAGCACCGAGGGCGGTCTGGCGACGGCCTCGCCTAGCGTCGCCTGTGTGGTGTTTTTGTCTGCGTCTGCATTTGCGTTGTCATGTGGAGTGCGGGGGAGGTGGGTCAAAGCCAAGACAGCATCCGGATGTGGGCCACTTCAGGCAATGATGCGGCACTGATGGCCTTCTTCTGGCCCTGACCAAATGGACGCGAGCCTGAAGTGGCCCACATGGATAATATCAAATATGGCCCAGATATCACAAAACAAATATGGGCCACCTTTGGCAAATATGTGGCACGTGCAGCATTGCTATGGCTCGGTTCTGGCCCACATCTGGCAAACAGGAGCGGACCGCCCAAGTGCCATCATTCCACGCAGTATGTGGGCCGTGTGGGCCGGGTCCGGGCCACAGCAATGTAGCTCTCTGGGAGGTGTCTGGCTGGGAGAGCTTGGTCTGCTGCATCCTGTGGGCCCAGGGACCACGGCCCTGCCCGGAACTGCACCCGAACAGGAAGCACCGAGGGCGGTCTGACAGGACGCAGAAGCGGGGCAGGCTAAGCTAACTGCTAGCCCATGCAGACCGGCAGCTCCGACAGTCCTCCCAGCTGGCGTTCCTTCTCCTGGACACAGGAATTGTTGGACTGTGCTGCACCAAGTGGACTGAGTTGTTAACTGTTTGTGTTTTTGTGTTTGCTTTGTTCTCTTTGTTTTTGTATGTGGTGTCGTTTGTGGAATTTTGGATATGCGTCCTTTTGTGTACTCAAGTACAAGATACAAATGGCAACAAATCGTTCCTGTTTCCTGCTTATTGTTCTTCTTCTGCAGAGGGGTTGTTACTGTGCTGAGGGAGGGACGGCTACACAACTGCTGTAAAATCATTTCTAGGTTGAACCCAGAAAACAGCGGCTTGTGTAATGTGGCGCCGCTTCGTCGCACGGTGGCGCCATGTTGCGTTTTGTGTGGGTCGAAATGGCGCGTCACGAAACATCGCGTTAACGACCGTGAGAGACTTTCTCTTCTCACAATGGCTTTATATGAACCCTTCAGCGGACACCAGGGAGGTTACCGGAACCCAGGGGGCGCTCTCGGATATGCAACCTCCCTTTAATTTTAATTTTCATCCTAAATCCCCCCCCCCCACACACACACACACACACACACACGGAGAGCCATCTTCTCCCCGGTCCACCAGCCGAGTCCCGGCCAATCTCCAGCACAGACAGGCCCAGGGGACCGGGCCGCCACCAGCTGACCGACCAAGCGGCCGGCTCACAGACACAATTAGAGGGCCTTTGTTTCACCCTGAGTGGCCCCTTTGTGTGGCGAAGTCGCGTGGCACCGGGAGGGAAAACTCATCAGTCACCGGCTGAATGGTGCGAGGGTGAGGAGATTTCTCTCTCACACTCCACGCACGCACGCACGCGCACACGCGCACATGCACATGTACACACATGCGCACACACACACTGACGCAGACACACGCACGCATAAACATGCACGCGCGCTCACGCGCACCTGCACACACAGATGAACATATGCACACATATATACACACACACGCGCACACACACGCACATGCACATATGCACACACATGCAAACATATATGCACACGCACGCACGCACACATATGCACACATATATGCACACACGCACAGTTGCACACACATACACACGCAAACACACACACAGATGCATGCGCACACACACGCACGCACGCACACACACACATACATCACACACACACGCACACACACGCAGTCTGAGGTCTCTCTGATGCTCGTGGCCAGCTCGCCCTCGCCTACATGAGGGGGACGCCACAGTCAGTCAAGCTTCATTATATCAATAAAACATAAACTCATCTGTTAAAGTGCAATTAAATGATTCATAACACCATCGCTGTCAACACATCCGTGTCGGAGACGTGTTGTCTCCCACCTTACCCATCACCCCCCAGCTCAGAGCTCACCTCAGCAGGGACGTCGCGCGTAACACCAACACACCTTGTGAACACGGGTAGAAGCAACGCGTAAAAGCTGCCTAGCTGAAGGACGCTCAGTGCCTCTGAGCCATGACACGCTGTTTGGTCAAGCTCATTACGCGACATTAAGCCAGCTACATCCGCTACGGCAGCCGACTCACATGGCTCGCGCCCACTGTCTCGTGCTCAGCGAAACAGGAAGTGAGCTATGAGCAACTGGCAAGTTGTGAGTTTGTCTTTATTCCCTGCGCACCACGATTTTCCCGCACGAGTCCGGCGTTTTAATGTAAACCAGCTGAGCCCGCACACTGCGAACCACGAGTCTCGTGAAGTGACGTTTGGGTCGCGCTTTAAACAAAGTATCGATTATGAAGGCTTTATGGAGCACATATGCGCCGTATTAACCCTCACATGTGCGTCACGCCGGATCAAAGCGTCTGCTAAATGAACGTGTAACATTGTAACTGTAACAGATAAGGGTTTATTAGCATGACACATTGGCTTCATAAACCGTTCATAAGCTAATTTTACGATTCATACGGGAGACATAACACCAATAAAGTCGGATGGCTGAGGGCTAATGGCTAAAAGCTGACGACATAGAACATGGTTATACAGGATGTGAGTGTTGCTTGTGAAGTCGTTAGCGCAGCGTGACGCGTAACAAGCTGCTGCGTCTTTCTGTGTGCCGTTTGACATTTCGCTGATGAAGGGATGGTTTATGAAGCCATTAGCCCCTATAAAGGCTTCATAAAGTCTTTATAGATGTTTTCCGCTTCCGGCGTGGGAAGATGGCGACGCGATTTCACATTTGCGGCGGCCTCACCCAGTACCGTCCATGCAGGGTCTTTGTCCACGTCCGAGTCTCTGTTTGTGTCCTCGTGAGATGGCTGGGAGAGCCGGTGCTGGATCGGCCGGGACAGCTTGGTCTGCTGCGTCCTGTGGGCCCAGGGACCACGGCCCTGCCTGGAGCTGCAGGGAGGAGGAAACACCGAGGGCGGTCTGACAGGACGCGGAAGCGGGGCAGGCTAAGCTAACTGCTAGCCCATGCAGACCGGAAGTTCCGATAACACCGAGGTCGGTCTGGTGGCGGCCTCGCCTGGCATTGACGGTGGCGTTTTGGGTGTCGTCGTGTGGCGTGTGGGGAGCTGTGTCGAACGTCTCTGGCTGGGAGAGCTGGCGTTGGATCGGCTGAGTGAGCCTGGTCTGGGCCCAGGGACCATGCTCGTGCCCGGAGCTGCGGCCGAAGTGGAAACACCGAGGGCGGTCTGACAGGACGCGGAAGCGGGGCAGGCTAAGCTAACTGCTAGCCCATGCAGACCGGCAGTTCCTACAGTCATCCTGGCTGGCGATCGTTCGTTCTCTTGGACAGTGATTGATTGATTGATTGATTGATTGATTGATTGATTGATTGATTGATTGATTGATTGATTGATTGGTTGGTTGGTTGGTTGGTTGGTTGGTTGGTTGGTTGGTTGGATGATTGAGTGA
The DNA here is from genome assembly GCA_022114975.2 of Lampris megalopsis. Lineage (NCBI taxonomy): Eukaryota > Metazoa > Chordata > Actinopteri > Lampriformes > Lampridae > Lampris > Lampris megalopsis. The sequence goes on along the minus strand of JAJHIY020000056.1, from coordinate 14,232 downwards.
TTGATTTATTTTAGTGTGGATATGTGTGTTAGTGTGGATATGTGTGTTAGTGTGGATATATGTGTTAGTGTGGATATGTGTGTTAGTGTGGATATGTGTGTTAGTGTGGATATGTGTGTTAGTGTGGATATGTGTGTTAGTGTGGATATATGTGTTAGTGTGGATATGTGTGTTAGTGTGGATATGTGTGTTAGTGTGGATATGTGTGTTAGTGTGGATATGTGTGTTAGTGTGGATACGTGTGTTAGTGTGGATATGTGTGTTAGTGTGGATATGTGTGTTAGTTTGGATACATGTGTTAGTTTGGATACGTGTGTTAGTGTGGATATGTGTGTTAGTGTGGATATGTGTGTTAGTTTGGATATGTGTGTTAGTGTGGATATGTGTGTTAGTGTGGATATGTGTGTTAGTGTGGATATGTGTGTTAGTGTGGATACGTGTGTTAGTGTGGATATGTGTGTTAGTTTGGATATGTGTGTTAGTGTGGATATGTGTGTTAGTGTGGATATGTGTGTTAGTGTGGATACGTGTGTTAGTGTGGATATGTGTGTTAGTGTGGATATGTGTGTTAGTGTGGATATGTGTGTTAGTTTGGATATGTGTGTTCTTGTAGTTCTAGCAGTTTTGGGACGTGTGTGTTCGTCTTTGTGTTGCGCTGCTGTGGGCTGGAGGAAACGATGATCCGTTCCCATGTGCGCAAGTGCATGACATGGAATGACAAAGTGTTCCTGATTCCTGATAAGGAAAACTTCGTTTGCAGATGAAACATTTTAACCAATTACTTGTTTCATTACTGTGTAAATGTTAATTAAGGGGAAAAAACGTGGGAGCCAGAATCCGTAGTCATAAAGACGAGGGGGAAAAAAACAGAATTGCAGCAGTCTAACGGAAACAGCGCCATCTAGAGGCGAGGCTGCGTTGGACCTGACATGTACGTATGGTCCACAGCCTTAAGCCCCCCGCCCCCCCCCCGTTTATCAAACTGCCTCCTCTCCATCCTGTGTAGTAGGAAGTGTTTCCTGCAGTGCTAAGCTGTTGGAGGCTGCATGTCACGCGGCTCTGTTGAGCTTCTGATGACGTCAGGAGTCAGGACCACTCACCTGTCCCTTCACTTCGTGCACTTGTGCACACGACATGAAGCAAACCATCGTTTCTGCAGCCCGCAGCAGTGCAACAAAACCACAAGAACACACAGCCAAACTACAAGCACACAACAAATATACAACAAAAACTACAAAAATACATACATCCAACATATCAAAAAAGATAAATAAATCCAAAATTCACTGCCCAAGAGCGCGAGCGCCAGCCAGGATGACTGTCGGAACTGCCGGTCTGCATGAGCTAACAGTTAGCCTAGCCTGCCCCGCTTCCGCGTCCTGTCAGACCGCCCTCGGTGCTTCCTCTTCGCGCGCAGCTCCGGGCAGGGCTGCGAACCCTGAACCCACCAGACGCAGCGGACCACCCCCCCCCCCAACGACCCGGCGCCAGCTCTCCCAGCCATCAAACGAAGACAACCAACTTGGACGCAGACGTGGACAAAGACACTGCATGGACGGTGCTGGGTGAGTCTGTGCGTCTTCATGCTAACCGTTAAATCTGCACACTTGCATGTATTTATCTGTCTAAATACTGCAGAAAATATACCTCCATTTCCTGTTGTGTTGAGTTCCGATACCCCTTACACCCCAGAAGCTCACCCCGACGACCCCTGTCTGTCCCCCCGCCACGCAGGCTCTGCAGGGGTGGACACGAACACGGGCAAATAAATCCCAGACTGCACTTCCACCCACCGTGTCACATCAACGGCGGGTCCTCCAGAACAGGTACGTCGCCCTGCAGACGGCGGAGGCCGTGATAAGCCCGTACGGATCCCCCCCACTCCCCGTCTTAAAATAGTCCCTTATAACTCCGCCACTAAGAGGGAGCCAGGCCTGGATTACGCCATGCTTGACATCGTTTGATTCCCCTCCCAGGAGCTCGGAAAGTGCTCCATTAAGGGTTATTGCTGTCGGAGGGCGGTGCCAACGTCTGCAATCTGCCCCTATTACCCCCGCTGGGTGTTATCTGCCCTGCTCGGATGAGGCCAGCAGCACGCTCGGCCGTATGGTGGGCCCCGCGCGCCCTGCCAGCGCGCGCCCTGCCAGCGCCGGTCTGGAGAGCTGATTGGCTTTATACGGTGCAGATATCGGCGTTGCGTGAAGTCTGAGTTTCGCTCTTGGTTGTGCGACTGATGACGACCCCTGCTAAGTGTAACCAGGACTGATTGAGTCTGATTGCTTTTTCTTTTTCTTTTTTTGTTTTCTGGCGCAACATTCTTTGTACACCTGCGGAGGGGTTCGTCTCCCACCGCGTCAGTTTCAGTAAAAATGCAAATGCGCGCACTCTCTGTGCCGAAGCCGGAGCCACGCCTTCCGGGTCTGTTTCCCTTCTATCCCCGCACAGTTTGCACACGACAACACACTCGTGCTAATACTTTGCACGGGTATTTAGTCAGAATACCCCCCCCCGCAACCTCATGCCTCCAACCATTATTCATCTTTTCCGCAGGGCGGCGCGGTGGCGCAGTGGTTAGCGCGGTCGCCTCACAGCAAGAAGGTTCTGGGTTCGAGCCCCGGGGTAGTCCAACCTCGGGGGTCGTCCCGGGTCGTCCTCTGTGTGGAGTTTGCATGTTCTCCCCGTGTCTGTGTGGGTTTCCTCCGGGGGCTCCGGTTTCCTCCCACAGTCCAAAGACATGTAGGTCAGGTTGTGTGTGTGTGTGTGTGTGTGTGTGTGTGTGTGTGTGTGTGTGTGTGTGTGTGTGTGTGTGTGTGTGTGTGTGTGTGTGTGTGAGATGGCCTGGCGGCCTGTCCAGAGTGTCTCCCCGCCTGCCGCCCAAAGATTGCTGGGATAGGCTCCAGCATCCCCGCGACGCTGAGAGCAGGATAAGCGGTTCGGATAATGGATGCATGGATGCATGGATGTATGCATTCATGGATGGATGCACGGACCCGTGCATGGATGCATGCATGCGTGAATGTATGTGCGGATGCATGCATGGATGGATGCGTGAATGCATGTGTGGATGCACGGATGCATGGATGGATGCATGGACGGGTGCATGGATGGATGCATGGACGGGTGCATGGATGCATGCATACATGCATGGACGGATGCATGCATGGATGGATGCATGCGTGTATGCATGGACGGATGCATGGGTGGATGCATGGATGGATGCATGGATGGGTGCATGTTTTACGCACACACCTCCCCCTTGTTAAACGCAGCCACTGTTTGTACGACAATTACTGGGTGTTTTTCTGGCTATTGTTGTTGGGCCTCCATACTTGCCGGACGGGAGACGAGAGACAGGCCGCGGCCTCTACAGCGAAGCTCTATAATCTTCTACTTCATGGCCGTGCGCATCACGGCTACGCACAAGACATGCCATACACAACAAAGACGCGCAACGCAACACTTGACAACGCGCCGTAAAACCCAAAAGACGGGGCGAGCGAAAAGCCTTCGCAAGACGCGCGTCCCGCCGCTGCCACAGCGAAGGGGAAGGATTCAAACCCGCGAGCCGAGAATAGCGCGGCGCAATAAATGGCCGGAAACCCCCGGAGATCTTCTCTTCTTCACGTCTTACTGCGACTTGTCTTCTTTCTTTCTTTTTCTTCCTCTCCTCAAGATGGAGGCCCGGACTCTGTGAGAAACAGCAAGAGAGGGGGCGAGGGTGCGTGCGCATGTGTGTGTGTGTGCGTGCATGTGTGTGTGTGTGGGGGGGGGTTGGCTGGTTGCGAGGGGTGACCGGAGAGAGGAAGAAGAGGGGGCAGGACAGTGACATTCACGCGTTGCGACGTGGCGACACTGACACAGGGTCCTCCCCGCTGCTCGGCCAAGCTGTTATCGCAGTCGGCCCCCGTTTCCAGGTCACAACCCTCAGCGGCGCCGGCATTATTGGGTCGCGGCTTGGTGCCACGGCCCGGCCCCGGTGTGGGCCAGCGATGCCATTGTCCGACGGCAAAGCGTGGCTGTGAGTGGCTGCGCGCGCGCAATGCACGCACGCGCGCACACACACACACACACACACACACACACACACACACACACACACACACACACACGCTCGCTGTCACAGGACCGCTGATCCATCCCTGGCAACCTACCTAGCAACCATCTGCCGTGTTTTGCCACGCTCGGGCGCGGGCACGGCCGGGGGACGGGCATGCCTTGACACGTCTGAGTTTGTGGGACAAAACGAAGGGACGCCGGAGGACAAAAGACCCACAAATGAAAGAGTGTAGCCCACAGAGAGAGAGAGAGAGAGAGAGAGAGGCAAGGATGGAGGCGCTGGCAGAGGGAGAGAGAAATAGAGAGAGTGGGGAGAGGGAGAGAGGGGGGGAGAGAGAGGGGGGGGAGAGAGGGGGGGGGCACTGGCAGAGAGCGAGAGAGAAAGAGACTGAGAGTGAGAGAGGGAGGGCGAGAGGGAGAGAGGGGGTGTAGGCACTGGCAGTATGAGAGAGAAATAGAGGGAGAGGGGGAGGGAGAGAGGGGGGTGTAGGCACTGGCAGTATGAGAGAGAAATAGAGGGAGAGGGGGAGGGAGAGAGGGAGAGGGGGAGAGGGAGAGAGGGAGAGAGAGAGGGAAAGAGGAAGAGAGAAGGAGAGGGGGGAGGGAGAGAGGGGGAGAGGGAGAGAGGGAGAGGGGGAGAGAGAGAGAGGGGAGAGGGGGGAGAGGGAGGGAGAGAGGGGGAGGGAGAGGAAGAGGGAGAGATGGAGAGGGGGAGAGGGAGGGAGAGAGGGGGAGCGGGAGAGAGGCAGAGGGGAGAGAGAGAGGGAGAGGGGGAGGGAGAGAGGTGGAGAGGGAGAGAGGGAGAGGGAGGGAGAGAGGGGGGAGCGGGAGAGAGGCAGAGGGGAGAGAGAGAGGGAGAGCGGGAGAGAGGGAGAGGGGGAGAGAGAGAGGGAGAGGGGGAGAGGGAGGGAGAGGGGGAGAGGGAGAGGGGGAGAGGGAGGGAGAGAGGGCGAGCGGGAGAGAGGGAGAGGGGAGAGAGAGGGAGAGCGGGAGAGAGGGAGAGGATGAGAGAGAGAGGGAGAGGGGAGAGAGAGGGAGAGGGGGAGAGAGAGAGGGGAGGGGGAGGGAGAGGGAGAGAGGGGGAGAGGGAGAGGGAGAGGGGGAGAGGGAGGGAGAGAGGGGGAGCGGGAGAAAGGGAGAGGGGAGAGAGAGAGGGAGAGGGGGAGAGAGAGGGGAGAGAGAGAGGGAGAGGGGGAGAGAGAGAGGGAGAGGGCGAGAGAGAGGGAGAGCGGGAGAGAGAGGGAGAGCGGGAGAGAGGGAGAGGGGGAGAGAGAGAGGGAGAGGGGGAGAGAAAGAGGGGAGGGGGGGACAGCGTTACATTCTTGGGCTGAGGGATGGTGCTGTGCTCTCTCGGGAGGTCTGCAGCGAGTGGAAGTCCAGTGGAGATGAGTTGAGCCGGGCCAGAACTTCCCTCGCGGCTGCAGAATCTGGCCGGAGCGGCGCTTTCCACACCAAGTCACGGGTGCGGGACACCGGATGCTGTTCATATGCGCACAAGATGTGCGCATGGGCATGTGATGCTCACGTGATCATTGCAAAATAAACCGGTGAAGTAAATTTTATTTCACACGTCACCAGTAAACACCGAGCTCGAACACCAGGCTGCCGAGAGACCAGAGACACGAAGACTCTCCGGGACCCGGTCTTCAGCCCGCCATCAGGTTTCACACACATACACACACAGACACAGACACACACACCTCTATCCAGCCAATTACCCCCCTCTTCCGAGGCAGACGCAACACTGGGATTCGAACCGGCGACCCCCGTGTTGGTAGGCAAAGGAGAAGACCGCTACGCTACCCGGACGCCCCTTGAATAAAACGTTTTTGCCCAGCCAGGATCTACGTCCCCGAAGAGACTGTCCTCACCCAAAAACCACCCCATAGAGACTGTCCTCCATCAAAAAACACCCCATAGAGACTGTCCTCCACCAAAAACCACCCCATAGAGACTGTCCTCCACCAAAAACCACCCCATAGAGACTGTCCTCCACCAATAACCACCCCATAGAGAATGTCCTCCATCAAAAACCACCCCATAGATACTGTCCTCCACCAATAACCGACCCATAGAGACTGTCCTCCACCAAAAACCACCCCATAGAGACTGTCCTCCACCAAAAACGACCCCGAAGAGACTGTCCTCCGCCAAAAACCACCCTGAAGAGACTGTCCTCCACCAAAAACCACCCCATAGAGACTGTCCTCCACCAAAGACCACCCCATAGAGACTGTCCTCCACCAAAAGAGACCCCGAAGAGACTGTCCTCCGCCAAAAACCACCCCATAGAGACTGTCCTCCACCAAAAACCACCCCATAGAGACTGTCCTCCATCAAAAACCACCCCATAGAGACTGTCCTCCACCAAAAACCACCCCATAGAGACTGTCCTCCACCAAAAACCACCCCATAGAGACTGTCCTCCACCAACAACCACCCCATAGGGACTGTCCTCCACCAAAAACCACCCCATAGAGACTGTCCTCCACCAATAACCACCCCATAGAGACTGTCCTCCACCAAAAACCACCCCATAGAGACTGTCCTCCAACAAAAACCACCCCGAAGAGACTGTCCTCCACCAAAAACCACCCCATAGAGACTGTCCTCCACCAAAAACCTCCCCATAGAGACTGTCCTCCACCAAAAACCACCCCATAGAGACTGTCCTCCACCAAAAACCACCCCATAGAGACTGTCCTCAACGAAAATCGACCTTATAGAGACTGTCCTCCACCAAAAACCACCCCATAGAGACTGTCCTCCATCAAAAACCACCCCGAAGAGACTGTCCTCCACCAAAAACCACCCCATAGAGACTGTCCTCCGCCAAAAACCACCCCATAGAGACTGTCCTCCACCAAAAACCACCCCATAGAGACTGTCCTCCACCAAAAACGACCCCGAAGAGACTGTCCTCCACCAAAAACGACCCGAAGAGACTGTTCTCCACCAAAAAGACCCCGAAGAGACTATCCTCCACCAAAAACCACCCCATAGAGACTGTCGTCCACCAAAAACCACCCCAAAGAGACTGTCCTCCACCAAAAACCACCCCGAAGAGACTGTCCTCCACCAAAAACGACCTGAAGAGACTGTCCTCCACCAAAAACCACCCTGAAGAGACTGTCCTCTACCAAAAACCACCCCATAGAGACTGTCGTCCACCAAAAACCACCCCAAAGAGACTGTCCTCCACCAAAAACCACCCCGAAGAGACTGTCCTCCACCAAAAACCTCCCCATAGAGACTGTCCTCCACCAAAAACCACCCCATAGAGACTGTCCTCCACCAAAAACCACCCCATAGAGACTGTCCTCCACCAAAAACCACCCCGAAGAGACTGTCCTCCACCAAAAACCACCCCGAAGAGACTGTCCTCCACCAAAAACCACCCCATAGAGACTGTCCTCCACCAAAAACCACCCCATAGAGACTGTCCTCCACCAAAAACCACCCCGAAGAGACTGTCCTCCACCAAAAACGACCCCGAAGAGACTGTCCTCCACCAAAAACTACCCCATAGAGACTGTCCTCCACCAAAAACGACCCCATAGAGACTGTCCTCCACCAAAATCGACCCCATAGAGACTACCCTCCACCGAAAACGACCCTATAGAGACTGTCCTCCACCAAAAACCACCTCATAGAGACTGTCCTCCACCAAAAACCACCCCATAGAGACTGTCCTCCACCAAAAAACACCCCATAGGTCGTTTGCACAAGCAGCATATTACCACCTATAGTTACGTTTTAATATTAAGCGACCTCTAGCGGTCGTGCTGCCAATAGCAATGTTAGTTACTATACTAGACGGCGATACAACACAACAACGCACTGACTCCATATTCTATTGGTCTCAACTTGTTTCTATCAGTATTTACTGACTGCTTACCTTCATTAGCCTGTCTATGAGGCGTTGTAAAAAGGATGTCAGCACGTAGACAAGAACCCACAATGCACAGAGGCGAAAAGTATCTGCGGCATATCGCCTTCCGCCGGTAGGGGCGCTAATTTAGGAAACGCTCCTGCGGGTCGTATTCGAGGATCGTATGGGTTGGAGGACTTGTAGTCCCCGAGAGAAGGACAGTCGCTAATAAAAGCTGCTTTCAGTTTTCCCTAATGTGAAATCCTGAACCCATTTCATCTGAAGAGGAGGGGCGTGATGAAGAGGAGGGACGTGATGAAGGTTTTCAAAACTCACAACAGGCGTTATTGCACCGGTGCAACATAACGATCGTCCTCTCTCACAACCAGCGCTCGCGACACTTCCGGCCCTCCATCTGTATTGGCCGCCTGACCCCCCGACAGCACGAGAGCTAATTCTACATATTCAGCGGTTGTGTCTTTGTGTTGCCGGACATTATCATCACAAACCCCGCCGTGGACAACGCGGCACCGCGGACACACAACACGCCTGTGAAAAAGACCTCAAATTCAAACGTGTCACACTTTTCTCCAAGAAGAGAGAAAAGGCTTATTAATTGAATATGCATTATTTCTGCGGGCCATTCTGCACCGCCTGCGCCCCCCCTCCCGGCTCCACCCCCCAACCCCACCCCCCAAACCCCGGCTTCTGAAAGGACGTCCGCAGTTGGAGAACAGTAGCCGTGATGGACGTGGTTTTGGAGGACGAGGTGAACCCTGGTGCGGTGACTTCAGGGGTTGTATTGTGAGTTGTCGACATACGCTGAGTTGTGTCTTTGTGATCGCTATCGGACTTCGTCACCTTGTGGGGCGTTGACGGCCCCGGGGGCACTTTTTGATCGGTGCTGACTGGACGGAGTGACGGTTTCGCTTCCTGACGCTATAGACCGGGGTGTGTGTGTGTGTGTGTGTGTTTATGTGTGTATGTGTGTGTGTGTTTGGGGGGGGTCACAGGGCGGGGCGATCGGGGCAAGGAAAGGGTACGATGCGATATCACAACCAGATACATCTTCCCCCTGTCAGACAACACCGGCTTGGGTTGTCTTATCGGCGCTGGTCCAAAGGCCTCCTGAACAGTGACCCCCCCCCCACACACCCCCACACCCCACACCCCCCCAAGCGCGCAGACACACATCTTTCTCCCTCCTGAAATGTCTCCTTTAACATGCAAACACAATGCCTTTGTCCCCACTACCATGCGTGCGCACACACACACACATATACACACTTACATACACACACACACTAGCATGCACACACACATACACGTACGCACACTCACAATATGATGCACACACACACACAAACTACCATGCATACACACACATGTACAAACACACACACACACACTACCATGCACATGCACACACAAACATACACAGACACGTACGTACACATACATACACACATACAACACACACACACTCACACTGCCATGCACATACACACACACACATATATATATATCTATATATCTATATATACACAGACACACAATACCATGCACACATACATACACATACGCACACTCACAATACGATGCACACACACACACTACCATGCAGACACACACACACACACACACACACACTACCATGCACACACACATACAAACACACACACACTGCCATGCACATACACACACACACACACAATCCCACTCACAATACCATGCACACACATACACACACACACACACACAAACACACCACTGCAACCCCTCACCCCCCTCCCCAGCCCGGATCTCAACCCCACAGACCGATCTGAGAACACCACATGATGGAGCCTCATTTGATGAGATGAAGTTTTGCAGAACCGCCATCCTTTAACTCAAACACGTAACGGCTGCAACAAGAATCATCTCTCCAACTATCCTGCAACAAGAATCATTTCTCCAACTATCCTGCAACAAGAATCATCTCTCCAACTATCCTGCAACAAGAATCATCTCTCCAACTATCCTGCAACAAGAATCATCTCTCCAACAATCCTGCAACAAGAATCATTTCTCCAACTATCCTGCAACAAGAATCATCTCTCCAACTATCCTGCAACAAGAATCATCTCTCCAACTATCCTGCAACAAGAATCATCTCTACAACAATCCTGCAACAAGAATCATCTCTCCAACAATCCTGCAACAAGAATCATCTCTAGAACAATCCTGCAACAAGAATCATCTCTACAACTATCCTGCAACAAGAATCAACTCTCCAACAATCCTGCAACAAGAATCATCTCTACAACAATCCTGCAACAAGAATCATTTCTCCAACTATCCTGCAACAAGAATCATCTCTCCAACAATCCTGCAACAAGAATCATCTCTCCACCTATCCTGCAACAAGAATCATCTCTCCAACAATCTTGCAACAAGAATCATCTCTAGAACAATCCTGCAACAAGAATCATCTCTACAACAATCCTGCAACAAGAATCATCTCTACAACAATCCTGCAACAAGAATCATCTCTACAACAATCCTGCAACAAGAATCATCTCTACAACTATCCTGCAACAAGAATCATCTCTACAACAATCCTGCAACAAGAATCATCTCTCCAACAATCCTGCAACAAGAATCATCTCTCCAACAATCCTGCAACAAGAATCATCTCTACAACAATCCTGCAACAAGAATCATCTCTACAACAATCCTGCAACAAGAATAATCTCTAGAACAATCCTGCAACAAGAATCATCTCATCATCTCTCCAACTATCCTGCAACAAGAATCATCTCTCCAACAATCCTGCAACCAGAATCATCTCTACAACTATCCTGCAACAAGAATCATCTCTCCAACAATCCTGCAACAAGAATCATCTCTACAACTACTGCAACAAGAATAATCTCTCCAACAATCCTGCAGGACGCGGTGTTGTAGAAAAATAAGATTTACAGAATAAAAAGCAGCTTTGCAGCGGTTATGACTGCTTTCAGACAACTGTGTGTGTGCACGTGCGCAAATGCCTGCACGCATGCTTGCACGTGTGTGCGCTTGCGCGATTGCGTGAGCATGCGATCGCCCTCTTCTGTGCGGATCACCCAAAAAGGCCCGACCTTTATTCCCCTCTAACCCCGCATATAAACTCTTCCTCATATACTGCGCTGATGGGCCGATGGGGAGACGAGGAAGGTCAGCTTGGACAGAGCGCAGCTCCCCCGGGCGGTGCAGGCCGCCAGATCAGGAACTCTTTCCCCAAGTGTGCCGGAGCGCCTTTCTTTTTATTTACTTCCCAGAAACCCCTTCGAGGCCTTAGGGTCGAGCGACCAGGGCTCTTTAAGAGGTGTGAGAGAGAGAGAGAGAGAGAGAGAGAGAGGAGAGTACAAGAGAGGAGACATCTCAAAGATATGATGAATGTAGCAGATGAAAATGAGGGGAAGCTTGGTGCTTTGCCAAATCTCGATCTTTTTTTTTCCTCCCCCCCTCCCCCTCCTCCCTTTTATTCTTTCACCCCAGCGCATTTTCAAAGAGCTTAGAGGCCACAGGAAAACTGAATGAACCATGACCACCAACAGATGCTCTCCACGTCCGTCCATCTCTCTCTCTCTCTTCCCCCTGTCTCTCTCTCTTCCCTCCCCTCTCACTCGCTCTCTCCCTCTCTCGCTCTCTTCCGCCCCCTCGCCCCCCCCCTCTCTCTCTCTCACCCACGTCCTTCCCACTTTTCACCTCTCCCTTCCCACAGCTAAGCCTCGCCTCATCGTTTCAGGGTGGCATGGTGTACATTTTACACTTTTCTGTGGGACCTGCAGCCAAACTTGGCGGGTGGTAAAAGTCCGACGTGGACTCGCTGCGGTGTCAAACCTGCGAGGGAGAAACCGTGGTTCTGCATTTCTGGTTGCAAGTCCTGATACTCAGCTCTGACCCGCCCCCTGGATGTCTCGGCGGTCTGCGTAACGTGCGTAACGTGCGTAACGTGCGTCCATTGGGTTGGTTCTGTGTGACTCGCGGCCCATAACGCCGCCGCGTTGCGGTGCCATTTTGAACCAATGCCAGTCGGTAATTTGCCCTGATCTCCTCCTCCTCCGGGCGATCTCCTCAAAGGCCAAAGGAGCACAGATGGGGCATTTTCAGCCAACAAGAAAAATTAATTTGACCGTTTTGGACGCAAAATCGGAGTGTCACACTCCACACGCCATGCTTATCTTGACTCCTCCGCTCTCCAAATGACAAAACCTCTCACATCAAACGTTGGAGAGACAATGCAGCACCGATGTACTTAGATCAATTAAGTTTATCAGTATATCCACCAATATATAATTACGAATTAAGACATGAAGCGGAATATTATCTTTATATATATATATATATATATATATATATACATACACATATATATATACATATATATATATATACATACATACACACACACATATACACACACACACACACATATATATATATATATATATATATATATATATATATATATATATATACATACACGACAGTCAAAAGAAAGAGTAGCAAAATAATTGCATAATTAATTATTAATTCTTTATATTCTTCACTGGACCTCCCCTACTGACTTTAAAAGCACCTCACCAAGGTTAAATTCCATTAAAAACACAAAGGGGGAAGTATTTTAATATGCACCCAAAAGCTACAATTTGGTAACACAGTGCTACAGCGTGGGAAAATGTAGTCTAGTCTAGGACTAAGATGACGTCAGGGGTGAATAATGTCAATAACACTCTTTTAAGCCTAAAACGTAGCGATGCCAGCTACGTTTTTTACCATGTATTGAGTAAATTGGGCGATGTACCCAGTGTCCCCTCGGGGATGAATACAGCACTCTGATTCTGGTTCTAGATATAAGGGTGTTAATGTAATTTATGTTTCCCTGGTATAAATCTAGGGTGAGGAGAAACATGTGCTTGGGAACAGGAGGTCACCAAATGGAAGACAGAAACTGCGCTGCGGTTTACCCAGCACAGTTGTCCTGATGGAAGTAGACTCTAGCCGCGTGTTAAAATGACGCCTTTTGTATTGCTGAATTCCTTAAAGAAGAGAAGATTTACTGCTGGATCTCCTCTGAGGTTTTACTACTGTCAGTTGCACCACAGCGCTCTATGTGACACTCACTGACACCCGTGGTTAGCATGGATAAGTATGGTTAGCATGGTTAGCATGGTTAGTATCATTAAGTGTGGTTAGTATGGTTAGCATGGTTAGTATGGTTAGCATGGTTAGTATCATTAAGTGTGGTTAGTATGGTTAGCATGGTTAGTGTGGTTAAGTGTGGTTAGTATGGTTAGAATGGTTAGAATGGTTAGTATGGCTAGCATGGTTAAGTATGGTTACCATGATTAGTATGGTTAGCATGGTTAGTATCATTAAGTGTGGTTAGTATGGTTAGAATGGTTAGAATGGTTAGTATGGCTAGCATGGTTAAGTATGGTTACCATGATTAGTATGGTTAGTATGGTTTAGTATGGTTAGTATGGTTAGCATGGTTAGTATTATTAAGTATGGTTAGTATGGTTAGTATGGTTAGCATGGTTAGTATTATTAAGTATGGTTAGTATGGTTAGTATGGTTAGAATGGTTAGCATGGTTAGTATGGTTAGCATAGTTAACATGGTAAAGTATGGTTACCATGGTTAGTATGGCTAGCATTATTGGTATGGTTAAGTGTGGTTAGTATGGTTAGAATGGTTAGCATGGTTAGTATGGTTAGCATAGTTAACATGGTTAAGTATGGTTACCATGGTTTAGTATGGTTAGTATGGTTAGCATGGTTAGTATTATTAAGTATACTTAGTATGGTTAGCATGGTTAGTATGGTTAGGATGGTTAGCATGGTTAGCGTGGTTAAGCATGGTTACCATGGTTAGTATGGTTAGCATTATTGGTATGGTTAATATGGTTAGCATGGTTAATATGGTTAGCATGGTTAGTATGGTCAGCAACACACGTTTTTAGCAGGCCATCTATTACACCATACATGGATCACAGCAGAGGAGATAAAGCCCTTTATTTTTCTTTGCTTTGCCACAATTTCCTATTTACTTTTAATCCCTATGAGCAAAAAAAAAACCCAGCGTGTTTCAATCAATTTGCACATCTTTGTAAACCCCAATTATAGTGTGCAAAGGTAAACTCGGCGGATTACTGCTGCAGCTCTTATTCAAAGTAGAACTGGTATTACATTCTGCTGGTGTCATTTTAATGTGTATAACTTGTAAACTACGATGAAGATGCAGGATGAAGATACAGGATGAAGATAGTCCCCCCTT
>JAJHIY020000057.1:55000-61916 GCA_022114975.2 Lampris megalopsis | reverse complement strand
CACGACACGACGATGTTTACTGTGTAATGTCCAAGGCAGCCTTCTGTGTCAGCATGAACTGCATCAGGCTAGCAATTAACTAACCTTAGTTTAGCTAGTTAAGTTTAGGGTTTAAGGGTATTTAAACCCTAAACTTAACTGGGACCTAATCTACTACTAGCAAACATTGCATCCGTGGTGCTCTTTCCTGGCATGAAACCATACTGCTGCTCGCTAATCGTCACCTCTCCTCTTAACCTAGCTTCTGTTACTCTTCCCCATGTCTTCATGCTGTGGCTGATCAACTTTATACCTCTGTAGTTGCTACAGTTCTGCACATCGCCCTTGTTCTTGAAAATTGGTACCAGTATGCTTCTTCTCCACTCCTCAGGCATCCTCTCACTTTCCAAGATTGTGCTAAACAATCTAGTTTAAAAACTCCATTGCCATCTCTCCTAAGCACCTCCATGCCTCCACAGGTATGTCATCAGGACCAACTGCCTTTCCACTCTTCATCCTCTACATAGCTGCCCTCACTTCATCCTTGTTAATCCACCGAACGTCCTGATTCACTATCCCCACATCATCCAACCTTCTCTCTCTCTCGTTTTCTTCATTCATCAGCCCCTCAAAGTACTCCGTCCACCTTCTCAGCACGCTCTCCTCGCTTGTCAGCACATTTCCATTTCTATTCTTCATCAGCCTAACCTGCTGCACATCCTTCCCAGCTCGGGTCCTCTGTCTAGCCAATCGGTACAAGTCCTTTTCTCCTTCCTTAGTGTCTAACCTGTTATACAACTCACCATATACAGTTTCCTTTGCCTTTGCCACCTCTCTCTTTGCTTTACGCTGCATCTCCTTGTACTCCTGTCTACTTTCTTCATCTCTCTGACTACCCCACTTCTTCTTTGCCAACCTCTTCCTCTGTATACTGTACTTCCTCATTCCACCACCAAGTCTCCTTGTCTTCCTTCCTCTGTCCTGATGACACACCTTCCTTCCTAGCTGTCTCCCTCACATGTCTGCAGTAGTTGCCCAGCCATCTGGCAACTCTTCACTGCCACCCAGTCTGAACTCCACACAACAGTCTCCCTTCTTCAACTTCCACCATTTGATCCTTGTCTCTACCATCACTCTCTTCCTCTTCTTGGTCTCCAAAGTCATCCTACAGACCACCATCCGATGCTGCCTAGCTACGTTCCCCCCCGCCACAACCTTGCAGACTCCAATCCCTTTCACTCTCTCGGACAGTGATTTTTTTATTATTATTATTTTTTGGATGTGTTGGATATGTGTTTTTCTTTGTGTAGCACTGCTGTGGGCTGCAGGAAACGATATTGAAATGACCAAATAATATACCTGATTCCTGATATCATGCAGAATTCCCACTGATCATCACAATACTTTCCGTATCGCCCAACACTATTAGATCAGATATTACATCTTGCAACATCCCGGTGCATTTACAATGATGTTAATTGACGAGATCTGGAAAACTAAGATCAGGTCACCGTGTTTCCTTTTCAGAAAACGCTGTCGGTACCTCTGATTTATACATACTAGCAACTGATGCTCGAAAGTCCTTTTTCAGCGTCATCTAGGTCATTTGATTTGACCCCAAACCCCAATCTTAGAATGGCCTACAGTACATAAAGACGCTCCCCTTCTCTGTCAGTCATCAGGAATCCACATCTACAGATAACGTGGCTCACCTGACCACCACCACCCCCCCACCAGCTAACACACACACATACACATCCACTTTACGCCCCCCCCTCCACCCTTACCTTTACAAGACCCCAAATCCAAACCTCCACCCTCCCGGCCATGCCTAGAGAGAACCTAATCACACATAAGAGATTTGAGATGGCACGACCCGATAGGAAGGTCCTCCCTGAAATCAGAATAAAAGTGAACCGATTTTTATCCTGTGCCTGCGTGGCCTGAATCTAAACCAGCTCTCCAGTACATTATTTACCTACTTAAAAGGACCTTTTTTTGCCCTTGGTGATTCCCACGCATCTTCAATTCACCGCCTTGCTTTGACAGGGAGACACTTGGTGGAGGTTAAGAGACGGTTAGCTGGCTCCTCCGGTGTCGCCAGATCCAATCTGTCAGGATTGTCCTCCAGAAATTCCTGTCGCGGCGTCTCTTTCAGAAAATGAAATGTTATAAGTTAACAAAAAAAATGCTCAGATATGTCACAAATTTCGAATGATTTTCTCTTTTGGAGGTGTTAGTCATTAAAGGCCGAGTCCGTGATTTGCTGGACCATCTACCGCTGAGGTTTAGCCAGAGCCCTAAGTGAAGAGTCTGAGTTAGAGATGGAAAATAAGCATTTTGTGAAAACACAGGCTTGTTTTTCTCTAATGTACAGCGGTAGAAATCATTAGAAACTCAGATCTACCTGTCAGTCCGTTTGGGAGTGTTAGCAGATTCTGATCTTGTGGGGGGGGGGGGTTTGTTTTTGTTTTGTTTTTTATTTTAGCAGCAGGGCGACCCTTCTGGTGTGCGTTTGAGTTAAGGAGTGTAGCTTTAAAACTGGTTTTCAGCAACACTTGCAACCTGCGAGGCCGCTAAATGCCTCCGGATATTAATAATGCAGATAATAATAAATGAATAAATAGATGATGCGTTATTCTTCCCGACACACCAGCCGCTCGGCGAGGCCAGGTCCGACCGTCTGACAAGGTCTCCGAGCAGAATGTTCTGCTAATGGCTTCAAGTCGTCGAGAATCCATGGTAACAAAAACTCCCATTTTCACCACAGAAACAGACTTTGTGTGTGTGCATGTGTGTGCATGCATGCCTGTCTCTTTATCTCTCTTGCTGTCTCTCCCTCCCTCTCCCTGTCTCTCTCTCTCTCTCTGCTCTCTGGCTTTCTCTCTCTCTCTCTCTCTCTCTCTCTCTCTCTCTCTCTCTCTCTCTCTCTCTCTCTCTCTCTCTCTCTCGCTCCCTCTCTCTCTCTCTCTCTCTCTCTCTCTCTCGCTCCCTCTCTCAGTTCAATATGTGCTTTATTGGCATGACATACGTGTGTGTACATATTGCCAAAGCATGTAAAACAACAACAACAACAACACAACACAACAATGATTATAATAATAACAGCAACACAACAATGATTATAATAATAACAGCAACACAACAATGATTATAATAATAACAGCAACAACAACAATGATTATAATAATAACAGCAACACAACAATGAGTATTATATCAAACAGCAACAGTAGCAATAGGTGACGTCACCCACTGTCTCTCAGGTTGTGGCAGGAAAATATAAATCTGAAAGTTGTACACACTCTCTCTCTCTCACCCTGTTCCCCCCTCTCCCTCCCTCTCTCTCTCTCTCCCTTCCCTCCCTCCCTCTGTCTGTCTGTCTGTCTGTCTCTCTCTGCCCCCCCCCTTTGGCTGCAGTCAGTGGAGGAACGTCACGGGAAAAGTGTGTGGGACACAACTTCGGGACACAACTTCTCCCTCTCTCTCTCCCTCTCTCTCTCTCTCTTTTTAATCATATGCATGAGAGATATAAAAGCCTGTTTTTCACTGCCTGTGATGTGTTTCCCAATGATACCCTTGAGAGAGTCGCGGCCACAAAATAATCAAGGTGTTTGCACATATATATATATATATATATATATATATATATATATATATATATATATATATATATATATATATATATATATATATATATATATATATATATATACACACACACACACACATGTATGGGGTGGGAAACTAGTTCTCCGTGTACGGAGCGATTTGCCGAGCGGATCTAATGTTCCAGCGCGCGCAGGTGCTCGCTCGCTCGCTCGCTCGCACACACGTGTGCAGGCGTGCGCGTGTGCACGTACGGCGTACACGCGACAGACTCGAGGACGCACGCACAAAAGGCCCGGCGCTGAAGACGTTTGCGCCGCGTGACTCCGGGACTGGGTCAGAATAAATAAGTGTTTCTCGGGCGCTCGCGGCCTGCATGCTGAGCAGCTGCTCCTCGTGCCCTCGCCGCTGCTTCCGTAAACCATACAAATACTCGGTCTGATTTACCTGCCACGCTTACGAATTCCCAGCGCGGCCGGGGTTTAGCAAAAGTATAAAGGGGAAACACGAAGCCATGTGATCAAAACCATGTCAGCTGCATCTGAAAACAAGTGCTCCCCTGCCCCACATCTATTCAGAGAGCGGCTCCCCTATGCGCGCTATATGAATTGGATTTATAACGCGTTATCCCTCTGGTGAACTTCTTTTCAACCCTGGCTGCCGGGGTAATAACCGCGCTCATGAATTATTTGGGCTCCAGAAATGAGACAAAAAAGGAGCGCTCCTCTGTGAGCTTACTTGTTTTCCTGTCTTTTTAATTGGCCCGGTGATAATTATCTGTGTCCACTCGTATCAATCAATTACACGCACTTAGCATCATAATCAATTCCATTTTGCTGTTTTACACCGTAGCCACGCATGATTAACTATGTAATTATGCACTTGGCTTGATTTATGGGGGGGATCTACGCGTTCATCTGCATTATTTATTTATCTTAACCGCGCCGTAGCCCCGCGGGTCAGCAGAAGCCGGGGCTAGTTGGCGGTCAAACCCGAAAGAATTTGAGGGAAGAAAATAAAAATCTTTCCAATGAGACACCACAATTGGCGGTGCCGCGTGGTCAGATTAATTAGTCGGAGGCTACTTCATTGTTTGACTCCTCAAAAGGTACAACACATCACGTTTCCGCCTCCCTGAAGTAGAACATGACCGGATAATGTCATCCGGGGTTTGCTGGATGATGCTGGCCGTAACCAAGGGTAACACAAAACGGCATTTTTTGTCATTGTTTGAGGAGGTGCGGAGCCGTGTGTCTACTGTAACTTGGCGTTGTTTACATCCTGAATAACAGACACGAGTTCCAGGTAGAAAGGACACATTGTGGGTAGTGTGGCGGTCTATTCTGTTGCCTGCCAACACGGGGATCACGGTTCGAAACCCCGTGTTGCCTCCGGTTTGGTCGGGCGTCCCTACAGACACCATTGGCCGTGTCTGCGAGTGGGAGGCCGGATGTGGGTATGTGTCCAGGTGGCTGCACTAGCGCCTCCTCCGGTCGGTCAGGGCGCATGTTCGGGGGGGGGGGAATAGCGTGATCCTCCCATCCGCTACGTCCCCCTGGTGAAACTCCTCACTGTCAGGTGAAAAGAAGCGGCTGGCGACTCCACATGCATCGGAGGAGGCATGTGGTAGTCTGCAGCCCTCCCCGGATGGGCAGAGGGGGGTGGAGCAGTGACCGGGATGGCTCGGAAGAGTGGGGGTAATTGGCCGGATAGAATTGGGGAGAAAAAGGGGGGGAAGAAAAAAAGAAAGAAATTACACATTGCATGTTTAATTATAGCCATGAATTAAAGTCCCAGTTAGGGTGGTGAACATGTCCAGTGTTCGAGTCCTGCCCGTGGCCCAGCGTCGCTACTGATGTGAGACACAGATTGTTAGGGTTTCGGACAGCTTTTTCCACCCGTCTCTTTTTCTCCAAAAGCGTACCATTTCTTTTTTCTCCATCCAGATGGCAGAGAAATTGGCACCACGACTGTTCAATCAGCAGGATTTGAGACGGTATTGGACCTGCGCTTGAAAAGTTTTTGTCTTTTGGTCATGCATCTGTTGAACATTGACCAGCTTTTCTAGAGCACCAGCTATCTGCATGTAAACCCGAACCGGAAAGACAACAAAGTAAAGTTAGAAGAACTTGTGACGTAGTGACTCATTGGGGAAAGTAGATGTCTATCTTCACCAGGAGAAAAGTCCCACCGTCCACCAACAGAGTCTGTGACCACTTTGATTCAGGCCCATCATCGCCCTTTTTTTTCTGCTTCCGGTATGGGAAGATGGCGGCGCGAACTCACATTTGCAGCAGCCTCACCCAGCACTGTCCATGCAGTGTCTTTGTCCACGTCTGTGTCTAAGTTGTCTTCATTTGATGGCTGGGAGAGCTGGTGCAGGATGGCTGGGAGAGCTTGGTCTGCTGCGTCCTGTGGGCCCAGGGACCACGGCCCTGCCCGGAGCTACGCCCAAAGAGGAAGCACTGAGGGCGGTCTGACAGGACGCGGAAGCGGGGCAGGCTAAGCTAACTGCTAGCCCATGCAGACCGGCAGTTCTGATAACACTGAGGGTGGTCTGGTGGCGGCCTCGCCTGGCGTTGACTGTGTTTTTGGTGTTGTCGTGTGGAGAGGTGGGTTGAGGGTGTCTGGCTGGGAGAGCTGACATTGGATCATCTGGGGGAGCCTGGTCTGCTGCATCTGGTGGGCCCAAGGACCACGGCCCTGCCCAGAGCTGCACCCGATGAGGAAGCATCGAGGGTGGAGTGACAGGACGCGGAAGTGGGGCAAGCTAAGCTAACTGCTAGCCCATGCAGACCAGCAGTTCCGACAGTCATCCTGGCTGGCGTTTGCTCTCTGGATAGTGATTTTTTTTCAATTTTTTTTATTATTGTAGTTTGGATGTGTTTT
The DNA here is from genome assembly GCA_022114975.2 of Lampris megalopsis. NCBI lineage: Eukaryota > Metazoa > Chordata > Actinopteri > Lampriformes > Lampridae > Lampris > Lampris megalopsis. The sequence continues at coordinate 55,440 of JAJHIY020000057.1, read as the reverse complement.
TGTCTTTGTGTTGTGCTGCTGTGGGCTGGGGGAAACGATATTTTGTTTCATTTCACGTACACAACAGCATGAAATGAAATGCCAAATACATGTTCTTGATTCTGGATTCCTGATCATATCTGTGTAATCATCCTCATCGTAGTACACTCATATAGTGTAGGATGGTGCGAAGGTACAGTCCTCAGCTCTCCTTTGAAATCTAGGCTCGTCGTTATTGCCCCTAAGAATCACACCAAAATTGAAATAAGGCCAAGAAAAATGCTCTTACCCCACAGAAAGGACTGAGAAGTCACTTATGAAGCTTCATACGTGCATTATTGGCTAAGAAAGGAAGAACTCACTATTTTCACAAATGCATCCTCATACATACACACTTGGTGTTGTAATCTTAATATTTCCATTTGATGCACCAACACCTCCCAGCAGCTTGCATGAACTTC
>JAJHIY020000057.1:25000-50000 GCA_022114975.2 Lampris megalopsis | reverse complement strand
AGCCCGATACGCCGTGTAAACTGCGTCCAAAGTGTAGAGTGGCTTGGAAACTTTGACGTGTCCCGCACTGCCCTGAATGGATTGCGTTTGTGCGAAGAGAAACTTGTCAATGGCCAAATAATTTGAGGATTGCTTGGCAGTTTTGCCTCAGAGTGATGCGGCGGTGCAGCGCGCCAATCCAAAGCTGCTGAGCACTTCGAGAAATCCAATTTGCAGCCGAGCACATTATCAGCTCTGTCATCACCTATGCAAGCAGACCTCCGATGGAAAAGGAATCTAATATGTGATGCGGCGCTAAAAAGACGCATCGCACAGGGGGCCCGATCACCAAATATTTGACAGGAATTCAGTTTCATTGTTTTTTTTCCCTCCAATTCTGGTTAAAGTACTTTGCAGTATGTGGGTTAAAGCAAGTAAAGTACATACTTGGTCTGCACACAAGAAACAGAAGGCGGTAGTTTCCGATTGCTTACTGAACGGTAAACTCCACCTAATAGAGATAAAAACAAAGTCCAGTGTTGATTTCTCTCCGTTTCTTCCACTGCCGGCCTTCATGTGTAAAGGTCCTGCCTTGTTGTCTCAGTGTGAGTAAAGTGCACCAGAGACTTGTTGTCCTTTCCGCGAGCCTGGCCTCTGCTTTCGCTGTGTACATTATCTGTCAGCGGTGCCTGGCGATCAGGGCATACTAAATGTGACATTTACCAATGCAGATGAGCTTGCAAATCAAGGTTTTACTACCATCTCCACGCAGGGTAAGGCACATATTCATTTATTTATACTCCCAGATTACTGCCATCAATCAGGGGGTTATAAATCTACTCCCTCATCAATAGGCAATCTGCTAATGCATGCGGCCAATCAATTCCTGCTGAGCAGAGCCAACATGCAAAACCTCTCTCTCTCTCTCACTCACACTCTCTCTCGCTCTCTCTATCTATCTATCTATCTATCTCTCTCTCTCTCACACACACACACACACACACACTCACACACACATAAAGAACGAGTATAGCGGTGCATGTGGCGTACATACACCTTCCCCTCAGGCATCAGCAGCTTCATCAGAGCCCATAGGCCCCCACTCAGGGTACTAGCCTACAAGCTAAAGCAGGCATATGAGCATGTACATTACGGGGGGTCTGATTCATATTGATTTGATCAGCATTCTTTCAGATCATTGGATCAGGCTCCTAGTGGCCCCAGACTGTATTACAGCAACAGCCATTCAATCTAAATTAGACCGTGGTGGGACTTAAGACATTTCTTATGTTGTCACTCAAAATTGACTTGCTGGTGTTGAAAACGTTTATACGAGCCAGTTCTGTAGAGAAACGACACACAAGTAAGTAAGAGAGAGAGAGAGAGAGAGAGAGAGAGAGAGAGAGAGAGGGATAGAGAGAGAGGGAGCAAGAGACGGAGAGAGGGAGAGAGAGAGAGAGAGAGAGAGAGAGAGAGAGAGAGATTCTTAAGGGTTAAGTTTAGGATTGTTTAGGATTGAATTAAATTATTGAGGAAAGAAGGAAGGAAAGAACTGGAAATAAGGAAAAAGAAGGAAAGAAAGAAAGAAAAGGAAGGAAAGGGGAAAAGGAAACAAAAGAAGGAAACGAAAAAAGGAAAGGAGGAAATAAAAGGAAAAATAAAGGAAAGAAAGAAGGAATAAAATGAAATGAAAGAAGGAAAGAGAAGAAAGAGGGAAAGGAGGGAAAAGAAAGAAAAGAAAGGCAAGGAGGAAAGATATAAATGAAAAAGGAAAGGAGGAAAGAAAGAAGAAAAAAATAAAGGAAAGAAAAGAAAAGGAAAGGAAAGAAGGAAAGGAAAGGAAAGAAAGAATGACGGAAAAGGGAAAGAAAAAAAGAAAAGGCAACGAGGAAAGAAATGAATGGAAAAAGAAAAGAAAAGGAAAGTTGGGAAAAAGGAAAAAATAAGAAAAGGCGGAGAGGAAAGAAAGGAAAGGAGGAAAGAAAGAAGGAAAGGAGGAAAGAAAGAAGGAAAGGAAAAAGGAAGGAAAGGAGCAAAAGAAAGAAAAAAGAAAGCAAGACTTACTGATTGACAGAGAAAGACAGGAAGGCAGGCAGAAAAACAGACAAACAGAAAGACACACACAGACAGACAGAGAGACAGACAGACAGACAGACAGAGAGACAGACAGACAGAAAGACAGACAGACAGACAGAGAGAGAGACAGAGAGACAGACAGACAGAAAGACAGACAGACAGACAGACAGAGAGAGAGACAGAGAGACAGACAGACAGAGAGAGAGACATGTAGCAAGACAGACAGAGAGACAGAGAGAGAGACATGTAGCAAGACAGACAGACAGACAGAAAGAGAGACAGAGAGACAGACAGACAGAAAGACAGACAGACAGACAGACAGAGAGACAGAGAGACAGACAGACAGAAAGACAGACAGACAGACAGACAGAGAGACAGAGAGAGAGACATGTAGCAAGACAGACAGACAGACAGACAGACGACCTGCCGTTGTGTGTCCGTCTCTCAGGTGGGAGCCTCAGCTGCTCCCATAATTGGGCCAAGGTAAATGTCAGGAGTGGCGGGTCTTGCCGGGGTCAGTCTGCAACAGATGAACACGACAAGAGGGTTTTATTTTACCGTTTTTTCCTCCGCTGGCTGACACACCTCCCCCCCCCCTTTGACAGGTCTGTACGAGACATATTCAGATCGGCCTCGTGTGTTTAGACCTCATAAAACGGCTCCTAAGCAGTGAAAGCTGTCAGCTGCCGGCCGGGCGCCGCCGCGCCACCTGTCCAACGGGGGTCGCTCATTAAGCGCCACTCTGCTCAGGCAGGTTCGAGCGGGCAGGGGTCAGGGTGGGGTTTCAGTCAACACGAGTCAAACCATCAGAAGAGGCTGAATACTGCAAAGTACCTACCAAGTCCACCTTTTAAAGTCTCATCTTCTCGCTTTTCTCTTTACTTCTTTTCTTCCCCCTGGAGGTAATGCGAGAGCCGTTGACGGCGGCCATCAGAGCCACTTACTCAGGCACGTCACTTAGGAGCGGCAGATCGTGTGAGGAATGTGCGTCAGGCCATTTGGAGAGTGCTGTCGATGTTGGCTGCTTGACGGGCACAAAGGAAACACTGAAAAGGGGGTTTTACACAAAGACACACAAGGGCTCTCCGGAAGACAACAATGCTGTGGGACTTGAGGGGAGTGTTGTCATCTTGCAGAGGCCTGACGTGGATTCTGTGTCTGGGGGGACATTGCAGCCGTCGTTGACCAACACCGAGCTCAGGTAGAATGAGAAAGGAACCTGCTGGCCCCCCCCCAAAAAAAAGCAAAAACACAATATATGCAACAACTGAGCAACGAGTCACGACTCAACAATACACTGTGGGTGGTCTGTTCTGTTGCCTACCAACACGGGGATCGCCGGTTCGAATCTCCGTGTTACCTCCGGCTTGGTCGGGCGTCCCGACACAATCACAATCACTGTCTGCGGGTGGGAAGCCGGATGTGGGTATGTGTCCAGGTCGCTGCACTAGCGCCTCCTCTGGTCGGTCAGGGCGCCTGAGAACTGGGCGGAATAGCGTGATCCTCCCACGCGCTACGTCCCCCCTGGTGAAACTCCTCACTGTCAGGTGAAAGGAAGCGGCTGGCGACTCCACATGTATCGGAGGAGGCGTGTGGTAGTCTGCAGCCCTCTCCGGATTGGCAGAGGGGGGTGGAGCAGCGACCTGGATGGCTCGGAAGAGTGGGGTATTTGGCCAAGTACACCTGGGGAGAAAAAGGGGGAGATCTAAAAAAAAAAAAACTTGTGTGCTTAGGGAGTAGCTAGGAACAAACTTAATTTTTCCTCCACCTGAACTATATGTAAGCCACCACTGATAGCGATGTGTGAGTAGAGTAAAACAGTTATTCCCAATTCTAAGGCCGCAGTCGTCCCAGAAATTGGATTAAATGAATAAAACATGGTTAAACAATCTACTCCTGCTTCGCAACTGACTGCAAACCATGCTCCGTATCTCTTGTGTAGTGATTTATATTCTGGCAGAGCCCAATTGTGTAAAACTGGATGATGTGAAGATAAACGAAGGTCTGCACACTGCGGCTCCGTAATATGCAATTTATTAAGACGTCCGCAAAGTGACGTTTCGAGCTTCGTGCTCTTCTTCAGACTGATGTGACGCCGCTAAAATGTTAGCCCCCTCCAGTTCCGCCTCGCAACCGCCCCGTCGGAGGTCAACGAGGTCAAAGCAGTTTTGCTATTGGCCGATGTCGTGAATTTGCATGTCAAGGCCCACTGAAGTTGAACACTGTGCAGCAAGGGACGTCACGCAAGTTTGATTGCCGATCGAAGCGAAATCCACTGATCACGACCAGTCATGTAAACCGATGTAGTTCTGTCACAGAGGACGGCTGTGGCTCTGCAGGGCCGAAGGCTTAGCACACGGGAGCAAGTCTTTGTGGGTTTTATTTAGAAAATTATATATATATATATATATTGTATTGCTTTTATTCTTTAAAAAAAACAACAACTTTCCAGTGGTGAGTAAGCCTATAGAATATGCAGAGTGGAAGACCAAGAAAGTAAAACCTGGAGGGTTTCACTCAGTAGAGTGCAGAGGTTTTGAATAACTGCAACCACGAGAGGTCCTTGATCACACAGTCGTAACTGTGCACAAAAGTTATGAGGCTGACAGGCCCAGTAGTGTGGAAGATTAGCAGCAGACCGATAGATGCACACACGCACAGAAAAACACTGCCCAAGTGTACTGAATGGCACATATGGAAAAGAAATGTGTTAATATGCGGCGCTCGAGCTACAAAGCTACCAAATAAAAACGTTTTGCCTGTCAGTCTGTGGATGTGCAGCCTCCCAGGCAGACCCTCGCATGAAAGCCACCAAGTCCGATAGGAGCTTACACTTTCCAAAAAGAAAAGGTCGAACCCTGACCCTGTCTTTATTTTCATAATACAATAAAGCTTATGCTCATGCATGCGTGACTCACATCTACTGTTGACTCAGATCGGGCAGCGACAGGAATATGCAACACTTCCTGTTTTGATCGCCACCTAGAGGAAGTTGTTACTTTATAACTTACACATTTTTTTTGGATTATCAAAATTATTTCGATAACTTGATCACGTCTCTGCCCGATCCGAGTCAACCGTAGATGTGAGTCGCGCATGCGCAAGCATAAACGGTTTACCCAGATTTATAATATTATGAAATTAAAGACAGAGGTTATTATTTTTGGTTCTTCCAGTGTTCCTCCGGTTCTCCTGTGCTGAGATCAGCGGTGGATGACTTGCTGATTTGACTTCTCGTTTACTGTCATGACTCAAACCCGAATACGTAACGTTTTGACTCTGTCGCTGCCCGCTCTAAGTCGACCATGTGCGGGCATGCGTGACTCACATCCACGGCTGACTCGGATCGGGCAGCGACAGAGAGCAGCGTGGGTCGAGCGAGGTAGAGAGTGAGCGAAGAGAGGGAGCGGCGGTAGCGAGGACAAACGTTGTGCGAAGGTTTTGAATCACCGCAACCGCGGGTGGTCCTTCATCATACAGTTATTATTGGGCTGATGGCTCCAGCAGAATACGAGATTAGCCGCAGACAGACACACACACGCGTGACCACACACAGTATTGGTGGTGATAAAACTCATCAGAGTTGATAACCTCAGGGTGCATAACACAGCTACACACCGAGACTCCTCCCTTTCTGTTAACGGAGAGGAGGACGTCGTGTAGCGGAGGGGTGTAACGCCGGGACAGACTTCACAGAAAACTCGCTTGTTAAATGTGTTTGTGTCTAGATGTAGCCCGGACCTTTGAGTGGCTTTCGGGCCATTACAAAAACCCAAAACTCTTAATTGCTCTGAATCCATCGTGCTCTGGTGTGTGAACTTGGTTGTTTTGAGTCAATCTCAACAAAGCCAATGTTCACACAGCAGCAGGTCTGGCCGGGTTCTAGTCTTCTTGCAGCCAACAGTGACGATAAATAAAACGAATAGATGGATAGCTGGATGGATGGAAGGATGGATGGATGGCTGGATAGATTGGTTGATTGATTGATCGATTGACTGATTGATCGATTGATTGATCGGTTGGTTGATTGATTGATTGATTGATTTGTTTGTTGGTTGATTGATTGATTGATTGATTGGTTGATTGATTGATTGATTGACTGACTGACTGACTGACTGACTGACTGATTGATTGATGGATAGATAAAGAGTCTTAAGCCGTCACACACACCCATACCAATTGCTGTCGAGCAGATCATTATTTCCATAAATCTCCCAGAAACGGACTCGGACTTGTTGTGTTTATCGGTTTCTCGTAATAATCTGTGGACACACTTCACCGTCCTCATTTAGACGGCCGTGTAACGTGATTGGCGTCCGTCTGGCTCCGGTGACAGATGGAGACATAAAGATGAAGACATCAAACCAACGTTGGTCAAATAAAAGAGCTGGCTTTTTCCCACTTGCTGCTCGTGCGGTACAAACTTCTTCTTCTTCTTCTTCTTCTTCTTTTTTGTAATCAAAAGCCTCGTTGGCGTTTCGTTTTTTGTCTCCTTTTCCACGCACTGGCAGGCTGACTGCGTTTCATCTTGCTGTGTGCTGTGGCTGTCGGTCAGCTGATGCACATCTAACAGTCTCCACTCAATGGATGCACATCTGTACTGTTTGCAAAAAAAACAAAACAAGATTTGGCGAATTCTGCTGCTGAGACAACATGGCCAAGGCAAACATGCATACGAGCAAGTGCAGATGCCGGTGTGTGCAAACATGCATGTTGCATGTGCAAAGAAGTGGCCACACACACACACACACACACACACACACACACACATACCATATCATCCTATACTTGTGGGGACCCCTAATTCATTCACTATCTTCAACCATCATAGCTACATGCCTAACCTTAACCTAATTCTAACCTTAATCCTAAACCCAAGGCCGAACCCTAAAATAGATCAATTTCCTCATGAGGACCTATACTCAGTTCCCCCTCGCAGATCAATAAAGCACTCTGATTCTGATAAAATGTCCCCATAAGGTAGGGGGTCTCAGGTTTTTCTATCCTAATGGAGACCAAATATCTCCATGGGGACCACATGTCCCCATTAGGATAGAAAAACCTGGTACACACACACACACACACACACACACACACACACACACACACACACACACACCATGTCACCCTATGCTTGTGGGGGACCCCTCATTCATTCGCCAAACCTTACCCCTAACCTTAACCTAACCCTAACCCTAAAATAGACCATTCTCCTCATGAGGACCCATAAAATGTCCCCACAAGGTAGGTGGTTTCAGGTTTTTCCATCCTAACGGGGACCAAATGTCTCCGTTAGGATGGAAAAACCTGGTACACACACACACACACACACACACACACACACACAGAACAAACCCACACTACAACTAATCACCAGCCTAACCACCCACGTCGCGAGGGAGAAGCCCGGCCCTCCCTCCCTCCCTCAGTATGCATGAGTCAGCCCAGCCTCGCCGAGGCGTCTCGTGAATGTCTAAACACAGCGGCAGACAATGGCGGCGCCCTTGACTGCCCCTGCCCTTCTCCTCTTCCCCAACACACAGGCAATTATCACCTTGTCTCTCCCCAGAAAGGGCCCTAATCATTCAGCGGGGCCCCTGCTCTCAGCACCCTCCTCCTCCTCCTCCCCCTCCTCCTCCTCCTCCCCCCCGACACAACACAGATTAATCACCATAACAAAAGGTGGCGCGGGCCGCGCGGAAAGAACTCCTGCTGGACACGCGCTAAGGAAGAGGCCTCGTGTGGCTTTTATTAACATCGACATCGGTGGAAGGAAGGGCAGAAGTAACTACCTGACACATCTGGTGGCGGCGGATGGGACCCAGAATGCCGCGCTGCAGGCGGGGGGGACGGGGGACGGTGAACCTCGCTAAAGCGTCGCGCGCTCTAATTATGTTACTCCGTTAATTGTTGTCGTTGTCCAACAAGTTTCTGGACGGCGGCCAACAGGGGATGTAACGCGGGCCCACACGCCGAGGTCCAGAATGCCTTCCCTCATGTTCTTGCATCAATTACACAATGGAGCTGGGCATGTGTGTGTGTGTGTGGGGGGGGGGGTGTGGTGGTGGGGGGGGGTCTATGTGCAAATCCTGTAATAACGAGGAAGACGGACACGGGAGGTTAGCAACTCACGTTAGAGGGCGGTAGGCAGCAGACCTACTGAGACCTCTGTGTGGACGCACACGGCCAGTAGACCCAACAGCTGTTGGTCTCACGCTGCCACCAGCACGGCCTTGGTGAGGACTCCACGGTGCAGCGACTCGTCTCATATTTCTGGTTTATTATGTCCAGAGGGTTACTTCATCTCATGCATACACACATGTACTGTAAATACCCACTGGTGCTGTCAAGTTTGCTCCCCCTGAGGGGGGCCGGTGTTTGTGGAGATGGTGCATTTTGAGAGAAGGAACCATTTCTGGTGAATGGCTGCCAGCAAGCAAGTGGTCCCATCATTTCTATAGTGTCCAGGGTCATACTGTAGACCACTATGAGCACACTTATAATGCCTTATAAAGCTTTGCAAGACAATAAGATCACACTTCATATATTTCATATGTTTTATAATACAGATTTTCTTTTCTTCCCCCCCCCCCAATTGTATCCGGCCAATTACCCCACTCTTCCGAGCTGTCCCGGTCGCTGCTCCACCCATCTCTGCTGATCCGGGGAGGGCTGCAGACTGCCACGTGCCTCCTCCGATACATGTGGAGCAGCCGCTTCGTTTCACCTGACGGGGGAGGAACAAAGTATTCTGATTCTGACCCCCTCCCCCTGAACAGGCGCCCCAACCGACCAGAGGAGGCGCTAATGCGACCAGGACGCATACCCACATCCGCTTCCCCACCCGCAGACACGGCCATTTTGTGTCTGTAGGGACGCCTGACCAAGCCGGAGGCAACACGGGAATTCGAACCGGCGACCCCCATGTGGGTTAGGCAACGGAATAGACCGCTACGCTACCCGGACGCCCTGGGTTGCAGCATTTTCTAACCTTACATCCTCAATCATTCCCTATAATATGTTATTATAAAGCCTTAAGTAGCTTGCATAATTATAAATCCGTACAGGGCTTTACAGTGATAGTGTCACAACACATCATAGACGTGCTTATAGTGCGTTATGAGCACGCTCATACTGATTTATAAGCACGGCTTCGTCGAACCTGCCAGTGATGGAGCATCCCCAACTATTTGCAGCCGCAGAGAAAGTTCTGCAATCTTGGCCATACAGCAGTGTTGTCAGGCGATCTTAAAGCGGCCCCAGCAGAGAAGCCTAAAAAAAGGGGATAATATGCTGTTTGTCCTCGTTATCCAGCGTACAAGGAGAGAGCCCAGAGCCCACTCGAAACGGGCTCCCACATCACGCGCCCTGCTTTCTGAGAGCCATGTGACGCAAACGCCCCCTGTGTTGTTGATGAGCCCCAAAAAAACTGAGTCACTTTTCATCGCTAATTTCATGTTCTCCCGGCTTTGTCACCGTCGCCTGCTGTGGCCTTACGGGTACCTAGATACTATAGCGAATTCGGGGGACAACGCAACCACAGGAACTGCCGCGGCCGGGACGCGAACCCGTATCGCCTGCACCGCAGGAGACATCGCTAACCGCTCGACTAGAGGGTCAGACCCGCGAGCCAGCGGCCAGCGTGTCTTCTTATCCATGCACGTTACACTACCCCCCTCCTTCGGGAAGCGCGTCCCCGCGCTTAAGCATATCAGCTTCTTCACGCCGCAGGGCGCATGCGCTTCCGATGGCCTTACGGTCGCTCCATCCCACTTCTGATACCAATGTAGCGAATTCGGGGGACAACTCATCCACAGGAACTGCAGCGGCCGGGAAGCGAACCCGTGTCGCCCGCACCGCAGGAGACATCGCTGACCGCTCGACTAGAGGGTCAGACCCGCCAGTCAGTGGCCAGCGTGTCTTCTTATCCATGCACGTTACAATACGCACCCGAGCCAGTTGCAGTTCTCTTCCTTCAAGACGAGGGCACACCGGCCAAGAAGCAACCCACTCTCCCCCAAGACAACACCGACCTAAAAGATGAACATGTCCAGCTCCCGTGGCAGCAGATATGTGCTGTAGGGAGGATGTGGAGAAGCACAGGCGGCCCGGCCGTGACTACGACACATCACCCTGCTTTGTCATCAATTGACGTCAAAGACACGTCGCCTCTCTGGCCCGTCTGCACGGGGCGCAGAGTTGCTCTTTTCCTTTTCAATCTCTTCAGACTGACTGATCTTGGTGGACCACGTCGGGTGCTGTTTACCCCCGGCGAGTTGGCTTTGAATGCAAATCAAAGTTCCTCCCGGTCAACTCGGAGACAAAGCGTCGGTTTCTGCCAAGCTTCGCGAGAACAACGTCACCGCACAAAGCCGGCAGTGTGCCGCAGCAGAAGTCCTGCCACGACTGTTTGACATTTTCTGGATGGGACACGGCTCTCTGTGTGCCTCGCGGTCTCGAGTCTGGCAGAATGTAAACCAGCCAACCACGTCGGGCCGAATGGGCTCCGGCTCCAAGGTCACAAGCGCCTCACAGCGGCCGGCCAATCAGAGCTCGGATGCACCTGTCGTGATTGGATGAGGTGGAGGAGCGGATCGGTTCCACGCCGAGGAGCAACGCTTCCCCAGAGCTGGACAATCACCAGCCGAGGAAGGTGATTTAGAGTTAATGATGGACCGTGGTAGACGGTACCTGAAAAACGTTCAGCTTCTGCATTGTGCATGGGGGGTGCAGATAAATGCCTGTATTTCAGTGGGCAGGGCAGTAGTGGTGAGAGGAGAAGGAGTATACCAGTATAGAGGTAGTGCTGGAATGTTCCGCTCTGTGAAGTGTGAAATATTTTATTATTATTATTATTTATTTTTTTTGGGGGGGGCTTTTTCTCTCCAATTATATCCAGCCAATTGCTCCACTCTTCCGAGTCGTCCCGGTCGCTGCTCCACCCCCTCTGCCGAGCCGGGGAGGGCTGCGGACTACCACATGCCTCCTCCGATACATGTGGACTCGCCGGCTGCTTCTTTTCACCTGACAGTGAGGAATTTCACCAGGGGGACGTAGCGCGTGGGAGGATCACGCTGTTCCCCCCTCCCCCCAACAGGTGCCCCGACCGACCAGAGGAGGCGCTAGTGCAGCGACCATACCCACATCCGGCTTCCCACCCGCAGACACGGTCAGCTGTCTGTAGGGACGCCCGACCAAGCCGAGGATTCGAACCGGCAACCCCCGTGTTGGTAGGCAGCGGAATAGACTGCCACGCCACCCGGACGCCATCATGGGCCATTTTCAACATGGTGCTCCAAACACAGCTATAACCCAGTGGAGAATAAAAACACCACGGGCCTCCAGAACAGCTTCAGTGCTCCTTGTCATAGATTGTACAAGTCTCTGAACTCTACTGGAGGGATGGAGCACCGGTCTTCCAACAGATATTCCATCATTTGGGGTTTGGATGGCGGTGGTGGAGAGCACTTTCTACCGTGCCGGTCCAAAATCTCCCATAGGTGTTCAACTGGGTTGAGATCAAGTCACTGAAGGCCACAGCATATGATTTACATCATTTTTGATCCTCCTCAAAGCATTCAGTGACCCCTCGTGTCCTGTGGACGGGGCATTGTCATCCTGGAAGACACCACTCCCATCAGGATAGAAATGTCTGATGGTCACTCAGAATAACGTTGTATTGATCTGCAGTGACCTTTCCCTCCAAGGATACAAGTGGACCCAAACCATGCCAGGAAAATGCCCCCCATAGCATAACAGAGCCCCCGGACCCCCTCACTGTAGGGGTCCAAGCATTCAGGTTTTTCCTTTCATTTCTCGTCCGTCAGCCCTAATACCAAGCAGTCTCCAGTGTGTCTTTGAAACGCTGCTGAAACTGTGTAGGAAATGTCCGCCGGTGACGTCACTGACGGACAATCCTTGAATTTCGGACCCATAAAGATGGCGGTCTTTATACGGCGTGCGGTGTCAGTCGCTAGAGCTGCTGTATGCGGGGTCGTTTTTCGCATTTACGTTTGTCTTTTTCGACGTAGCCCACCAAAGGTAGCAGCGAACCAGCGAGTTTGGGCTGCACGTGTCACATTGATGGATTGACCGTGAAGATGGCGGACAATTTTCTGCACAATTTCAGCGGCGTTTCAGAGACACAGAAGACTGCTCAGTATTATGGCTGCTAATGAAGTGTTATCCACAAAACTTTATATATATATATATATATATGGGGGAGGTCCAGGTAGCGTGGCAGCCTATTCCGTTGCCCACCAATACGGGGCTCGCCAGTTCGAATCCCCGTGTTACCTCCGGCTTGGTCAGACGTCCCTACAGACACAACTGGCCGTGTCTGCGGGTGGGAAGCCGGATGTGGGTGTGTGTCCTGCTTACTGCACTAGCGCCTCCTCCGGTCGGTCGGGGTGTCTGTTTTTTTTTGGGGGGGAATGGCGTGATCCTCCAACGCGCCTTTCCCCCTGGTGAAATTCCTCACTGTCAGGTGAAAAGAAGCGTCTGGCGACTCCACATGTATGGGGAGGAGGCATGTGGTAGTCTGCAGCCCTCCCCGGATCGGCAGAGGGGGTGGAGCAACGACCGGGACGGCTCGGAAGAGTGGGGTAAATGGGTACAACTCGGGGGAGGGGGGGCGCCATCAGCCTCTGTGGTAAGACAGGTGTGTGGTGATGTCGGTGTGAGGCAAGCTTTACCTCCGTAGTTCATCCAACTCGTGTCGGAGGAAGCAGCGTGGAGAACACGATAACATCATCGGTACCTGGGTGAGGGGAGAGTCATACATGTCACGGTGGGTCGGGCTAACTGGACAAAGTGCAGATACACGTACACATGTTGACATTTGAGCAAATACCGGCACTCAAAGGGGGACGCGTAACCCTCAGCCTCCGCACCACAACAAGGACACTAACGTGCGAGCTGCTTGCACCTTTCTGCAGCAGGCTGGTGGCTGGATGGACGGCCAAAATGACCCCCCCCCCCCAGTTACCATGGTGAGGGTGCCGCGATGCCGTTGGTGAAAGAAGAAAAGAAAGAAAAAAATGGAAAAAAATAAATAATAATGCTGCACTCGAGGCCGAGGAGAGAGGAAACCATTTTAATTCCTCCACTCCGAAACGCGTTTTAGCCCTCACCGACAAACACGCGGAGGAGACGTAGACATTGAAAAATAAAGTGAATGTCGAAAATAGACAAAAAAACAGACAAAAACATCACTACGTCAGGCTTTTTTTATTTTTTTTAAAATTTTATTTCGTTTCCTGTGGCGGTTCTCCTCGTTCACGTGGCGGCGGGGCGTCGTTCAAAGCGCGATGTGGTCGTCAAGCCCTCCGGGACTTATATGGCGATTTAAGGAGATACAAATGTAAACTACTAATAAGACACGTTAGCCCCTTTAGCCGAGCGGTTAGTGACGTCGCCTTGTGGTGCAGTACACCTCGTTCGAATCCCGCACCGGGCAAGAAAATAACCGCTTACATTGGTGGCAGCGGTGGGATCCGGAAGTGTACAGATCCTCAGAAGTCTCTTCGGAGCGCGGGAAGAACAAAGCGCGAGGGCGCGCTTCCGGGGAGGGTGACGACTGTAAACTACTAATAAGACACGTTAGCCCCTAGCTAACGGGTCTGACCCTTTAGCCGAGCGGTTAGTGACGTCGCCTTGTGGTACAGTACCCCCCGTTTCGAATCCCGCACCGGGCAAGAAAATAACCGGTTACACAAATACATTCAACTTGACTTGAAAATGCTACTTTCTTTTTTATTTAACGGCTTATGATTTCTAATAACTACAATTCGTCGTAGCCGAAATGGTAAATACCCAATAAGCACAACATCTCGTTTCGTGCAGCTAATCAGTTCGTCAGAGGGAATGTCACGTTTTCCCAATTGTTGGATTTCTCATGTTGCCTTCAGTGTGCTGGCAGCATGCACATTCATGCTGCAAAGCTCGTCGCTGCCGATTCATTGCATTTGGTTTCATAATGTGGAGAAGGAAAAAAACAACAGTATTTTGCTAATACCATCAGCTAATACCTTTAAGTGCATGCAAATCACTTGCGGCGGGGAGTCATTAATGCACCGCAGGCGCCGCGACTCGGCGGCAGAGTGACAGCGCGGCTCGCGCTCAGCAAGCGGGATGTATTCCTCGAGTCAATGAGAATTATAAAACCAAATTCAGTCCGTCATTCCCCAATCGATACCAGTTAAAACACATTTCTGATCGATTGTAACCCGGCTCTCGTAAGTTTTGCCATCGTGACTATCGCTTATGATATCGTAGTACTCCGATTTTGGACCCGGGACCACCGCTGGACTCGGGTTTACAGTGGTGTCATCCTCCGCCCGCCCCCTTTTCTCCCCAGTTGTATCCAGCCAATTACCCCACTCTTATGAGCCGTCCCGGTCGCTGCCCCACCCCCTCTGTCGATCCGGGGAGAGCTGCGGACTACCACATGCCTCCTCCGATACATGTGGAGTCGCCAGCCGCTTCTCTTCACCTGATAGTGAGGAGTTTCGCCAGGGGGATGTGGCACGTGGGAGGATCACGCTCTTCTCCCCAGTCCGCCCCCCCTTCAGAGGAGGCGCAAGTGCAGTGACCAGGACACATACCCACATCCGGCTTCCCACCCACAGACACGGCCAATTGTGTCTGTAGGAACACCCGACTAAGTCGGAGGTGACACGGGGATTCGAACCGGCGATCCCCTTGTTGGTGGGCAACGGAATAGACCGCTACGCTACCCGCACGCCCCCTACAATGGTGTCTTATAGGGCAACTCAACACGGGCGTCAGACGTGTTTCAGCAAGTGCAGTTTAACCCAGTTATCTAAACCACGTGTTGTGATAGTGAAAACAAAAGCTAAAGGTAAAAGTTACCCCTCATAAAGTCCAGTATGATCAGTAGTGGACCACGTTGCTGGTCTGCTTCCTGGTTGCAGGAATGAGCAGCCTTTACTTACCGTAGGAAGTAGGAACCACCCATAAACTAGCCAGCACAATAGTGGACAGTTATGAGAGTCTATTGGCTTCTGCTGTTGTTGAAAGGACAGGTTCAAGACTTATACGCCATTACGCTGTAAGATGCCGTTGTAAAATTGTCCAATGGCGGTCGAGTGCCAACCCCCCCCCACCCCCCGAAATACAGCTGGTGAGTAAAATTATATCATAGCCGCCATGCACCATGGCCAAAACTGCGGGAGGAAGACCCACATTAGATCCTCCAACGATATTTCAAATAACCGCGTGCAGTTAAATCCCACCTGAACCGTCAGCGGTGCTGCTAATTAAATACAAATGGCTTTCGCGCGCGAGTCGCGTCCCTCCCAAATGCGACACGGTGGCACATTTAGCGGTCTTACGTCGCGAGAGGACGGCGGGAGCCACTCCGCGGAAAGCGCGGTTAAATTCTCCCAGCTTCCTCCCCTCTCCCCGGGGCCGTATTTGTAGAAAGCGGGTCATCCCAGACTCCGCTGCCCCCCCCCCCCCCGGTGGAGTGAGCAGTCCTATTCATCTATCATAAAGCATCCCCCGGGACTCCCCCGCCCCATGTAAATTGGGGTTGTCAAGCAGCCAGAGTTTAGAAAAGAAGAAGAAAAAAAAACCACACATCTTGTAGCGAGCTCCTTCCCCCTGCCTTCCTCTTCCCCAACACCCCCCCCCAAACAACACCACCACCACGCCAATTGCCCTTCTCCCTTATCTGTCTGCTGTTTTATCTGGCTGCCAAGGTCAGACAGGCTTGAGGCGATCAGTCCTGATAAAGACGGGATGTGGAGGATAGTGTGTGTGCGTGTGTGTGCGTGTGTCTGTGTGTGTGTGTGTGTGTGTGTCCGGCGGGGGGGTTCAGATAGGTGATGGTGGAACGATTTGAGACTTGGCCGGGGTCACGCGGGTCACATCGTCCAGGCGTTGTTGATGTCATCTCTAAACGGTCCCCAGGTGGCAGGGTGCTTCTGTTGTTGTGTCCCATGAGGGGGGGCGGGGCGGGGGCAACGCCCCCAAATCTAGCTAGCACACCAAAACAAGAAGAGATGGAGAGAGAGAGAGAGAGAGAGAGAGAGAGAGAGAGAGAGAGAGAGAGAGAGAGTGAGAGAGGCAAAGTAAGGACATCCTGTCATGCATCACATTCCATTCATGTGGGAGTCCCACAATGGGATGGACACGGCTGGCTGTCTTGTTCTCCTTTCCTGCACGTCCCTCCCAACCCGAGCTTTGGATGCACCTCCGTGGGAAACGAGAGCAAGAGAGGGAGGAAGTGACAGAGGAGAGAGAGAGGAGGTGAGTTGAGAATGTTGATCGTGCGTGCGTGTGTGTGTGTGCGTGTGTGTGTGTGTGTGTGTTGGGAGGTTGGAAGATCTTGTAACACCTGCACATTTCCACTTTCGCCTCTGGGGAGGGATAGCTTCACCACAGAGACTAACTCATCTCTTGGTCTCTCGCTCTCCCTCCCTCCCCCTCTCTCTCCCCCCTCTCTCTCTCCCTCTCCCTCCCTCTCTCTACCTCTCTCTCCTCCCTGTCTCTCTTTTACTCTCCTCTCCCTCTCTCTCTCTCCCTCTCCCTCTCTCTCTCCCCCCCTCTCCCTCTCCCTCCCCCCTATCTCTCCCTCTCTCTCCCCCCCTCCCTCTCCCTCCCCCCTATCTCTCCCTCTCTCTCCCTCTCTCTCTCTCGCCCCCTCTCTCCCTCCCCCTCTCTCTCTCTCTCCCTCTCCCTCCCTCTCTCTACCTCTCTCTCCTCCCTGTCTCTCTTTTACTCTCCTCTCCCTCCCCCCCTCCCCCCCCCTCTCCCTCTCTCGCTCTCTCTCTCTCTCTCTCTCTCTCTCTCCCCCTCTCTCTCTCTCCCTCTCTCTCGCTCCGCTGACAGGAAGCGGATCAGGTTCATGAAAGCGTGAAGCCCAGATCCCCTCAGTAGCCTCCCTGTGTCCTACACTCTTGATCCCGGATTGACTGATCCAGTCCGGGGCACACGTGACGTTTTATCAATTTCACGTTAAATCATCGGGAACGTCATCACTCCGTTTCCGCAGCGACGCTGCCGCCATGTTTTTTATTCTGTTTGTTTCTTCATGCTAAAAAAAACAAAAGAAGCAGAGGAGGCATCGTTTCCATTGTTTGCTAAAACAGTAGCCTCACTCGACCAGCTTCGTGCCTGAGAGAACGAGAAGACAATAAAGAGGCGTTGCAGAAACTACCAATAACACACACACACAAACACACAAACACACCCAAAACACAAATAAACATATTTCTTTCTCTACCCCCACTGAGGGAATGGGAGCGCTATTAAATAATTCAAAAGACTGTCCTGGGATGCCAATCAGAAATACTACAGCCATAAAAGCCATGTCTATAGTTGGTGCAGAGTGGAGGCCCTGCAGCAAATGAAGGCATTATTCTTGCTATCCTCCGGAGGATGTGCAGCAGCGCCGGTATTTCTTCCTCCGCTCGCAGTCGATTTATTTCTTTATTTATTCTCCCGGAGCGAGGAGAGATGTTGGGGTTTTGAAGCAGGACATATCTGCAGGGGGAAAGAGACTGTCAGCGCACTTTATCCCCATTTGAATAGTGCCTCTCTGCTCCCTCCAAGGTGAAACGCACAGTGTTGGAAACTGGGTTAGCGGGGGGAGGAGGGGGGAGGAGGAGGAGGGGGGAGCCGCCAAGAAAGCCTTGAGATGATGCTAGAGGAGGGAGCGTGCTGAGCCTCGCTTTATTTACCTCTGCTGCTAACTGTAAGCAAGGGCTCTGTGTGTGTGTGTGTGTCTGTGTGTGTGTGTGTGTGTGTGTGTTAATGACTCATTGGAGCTTTGCGGTGGTCTGACCGCAATTCAGGATTACACGTTCAGGGTTGACCCGTTACTGGGGTGTTGCAGTCTAGACGCCATGTTTCCCTTCATCAGCAACGCCGTTTAAAACCCAGGCGCTCCTCTACGCACTCCGCTGTCCTCGCCACACACACACACACACACACACACACATGTGCGCGTCCTCAGAGCTTGTTTGTAAAGACATTCAAAAATCTGATTATTGTTGAAGTGAAGCTCTCTCTCTCTCTCTTTCCCTCCACTTCCATATACTGTTTCCCTGTTTATTAAAGGCCATAACGTGGACTATTTACGACACATGAGTGTTTTTAAGGTCAGAAAGCACCCGGTGAAAGCTGTACAGGCCGGGTGTGCGGCACCTCATGCTCACTGGGTCTGAACCCGCCTGTTCTGGCTCTTCTGGTGTCCTCCGTCTCTCCAGAAGGCTCCAGTACACCACGGGACCCACAGAACTAACCGAGAACTGAGAAATACATGTTCTCCTCCAGATATCCATCCATCCATCCCTTATCCGAACCGCTTACCCTGCTCTCAGGGATGCTGGAGCCTAGCCCAGCAGTCGATGGGCGGCAGGTGGGGCGACACCCTGGACAGGCCGCCAGGCCATCACACAGGGCACACACACACACACACACACACACACACACACACCTAGGGACAACCTACATGTCTTTGGACTGTGGGAGGAAACCCACGCAGACACGGGGAGAACACACAAGCTCCACACAGAGGACGACCCGGGATGACCCCCCAAGGTTGGACTACCCCGGGGCTCGAACCCAGGACCTTCTTGCTGTGAGGCGACCGCGCTAACCACTGCAGCCCGGTGCCGTCAAAATAACTATTTCTATCAAATATCAAAAGATAAGGAGGTGTTAAGACACCCTGATACAGAAGCATGAGCACAGGGAAGACAGAGTGTAGCTGGGGGGTTAGTAGTGTCCTGTCCTCTCCATGCAGGCCTTACCGCCACCTCGCCTATCACAGCTTTGTCAGCTGGTGCTGGGGCAGTTTAGAAAGGAAGGTCAGGGTCTTCATCCCGTCACGCGCTGTACTCCAGATACTCCAGGAGCTTCCTGATCTGGCTGGTCCGGCTTCCGACCGCCCCTCGGCTGAAGCAGGAGACACGGCGGGCAACCACTTCCTCCTTTGGGGGGGAATCCTTGACACTGTCAGGATGTTCCCACTCGAGGAAGCAGGGGCCATCATGCATGTGTACATGGTGAATGCGGTTGACCAGCGACTCCCACTTGGCCTCCTTCTCAGGCCCTGACGTTGAAGAGGTCGTCGCCCAGTAGATGTGGCTTCTTGTGCTGCACAGCCACTTCTTCAGCAGCTCACAGTCCTTGTTTCGCCTGTGTTTGTGTAGCTCCTTGGACAAACCTGACAGAAGGTACATGTGCAATAAATGAATATTCAAGATATTGTCTGGCGACAACCTGTTACGGTGACGAAATCCACAGAGTGTGTCGACAAGCCACACTGCGTGTTATTTAATATACAGGGGTAAACATTTACCTTTCTCACAGTGCCACATATCTCAGACCTGTGTGATGCTGCGTTCCCTGAGAAGCCTCTGAATCTGTGGATGATGGTCCGTATCGATGTAGTCTACTGTCAGACCGCTTGACTCCAGAAGACCTAGGCATCGCTTCAGTTCTTCCTCCACCTGGTGACTACCACCTACTTCACTGCTCCGGTGGTGGGTAGACAATACTGCGAAGATATAAACGTGAAGCATTAATATACTGAGTCACGTTTCAGGCCTAAAAGCAAGATCCCAAAAGGTGTCACACACCTGAACAAGCTGGAGGTCCATAACGGCGTTGCTCTCCGGGTGAATCAGAACGTAGCGGCCTTGGTTTTCTGAGCGCCCTAAAGAAAACACAACAGAGAAGGTGGCAGGGCTTTGCAACACAAATTGAATTGAAAAGTTGGACGCGTTTCTGAGTTTTGGCTTACGTGGCGAGTCTGCTGGCATATCTCTGCCAGCTGCGACCCCCCCCCTTTGTAGCTGCTGGAGAAGGTTCTGCTGATCTGTCTTCTGTTTATGGCTAACAGTAGGCTCCAGGAAAGTCCTAGCATGCCTCCTCAGGGTGCTACACTTGAAAATGTGGAGCCTCATGGCCTTGCATATCTATGAATATATAAAAAAAATAGAAAAAGCTGTGCCCGGGTAGTGTAGCGGTCGATTCCGTTGCCTACCAACACGGGGATCGCCGGTTCGAATCCCCGTGTTACCTCTGGCTTGGTCGGGCGTCCCTATAGACACAATTGGCCGTGTCTGCAGGTGGGAAGCTGGATGTGGGTATGTGTCCTGGTCGCTGCACTAGCGCCTCCCCTGACCAGTCGGGGCGCCTGTTCGGGGGGGGGGACTGGGGGCAATAGCGTGATCCCTTCACGCGCTACGTCCCCCTGGTGAAACTCCTCACTGTCAGGGGAAAAGAAGCGGCTGGTGACTCCACATGTATCGGAGGAGGCACGTGGTAGTCTGCAGCCCTCCCCGGATCGGCAGAGGGGGTGGAGCAGCAACGGGGACGGCTCGGAAGAGTGGGGTAATTGGCCTGGATGCAATTGGGGAGGAAAAGGCGTTGGGGGGGGGGGTAGGAAAAGTTGTAGAAAAGGTCAGCTGATTACAATGTTGATATGCAGTGAATGGTAACCTTTACCAGTTGGAGGAAGGATGCTCCGGTGAAATATGTGGCTGCTGATAGCCGAAGGTTGCCATGTGGGGTACGACCCCCAGCAATGGGCTGGCTCTTCCCCTGTCTGGCGTATTGACAGTTTTTGCTCAGCTGAGTGAGCGCCACATAGGCGCCCGGAGTCGACGCCGGCCATCACACTTTCTCTTGCAGGCTGGACGGGTGTCAAACAGCTCTCCGAGGCGGCTTTTTCAAAAACAATGCATTTCGTCTCACTTTGCGTTGACCTCGGCTCAGACCTAACAAAACAAGAAGAGCATTACATTTTCATTTCATCTTTCCAACGTTTTTTTTCCATCTCCGCTGATAACTCCTGGTAACACGCGGCAAAAGAAAACGAAACTTCCAGATTCAGCGTTTCAGATCCCTCTCTAACAAGTCGCCAGGGCTACATGTTGAGTCAGGCGGCTCAGCAAGGAGCTCTCAGGAAGTTTCTCCCTCTTCCTCTTCCTCCTCCTCCTCCTCCAACTCCAGCTCAGGGCAAGGTCTCTTGCCTGGTCCGGAATCCGAGGCCTTTACAGGTGTTGAAGACGGTGGGTAACTGGAAGTGGTTTGGGTACCAACACTGAGACAAGACACTGTTATCTGGCTGCCTGTGAATTAAAGGGGGGGGGGGAAAGAAATTATAGATAATTTTCTGATCTAACATCATAAAGTCAAAGGCTTAAGAGATTGCGAGCCCAAAATATGAAATACTCAAGTTAATAGTTAACTGTCACCTGCAGTGTATTCCCTAGAGTCCACATAACAGTATTGCAGCACAGTCCCAATATTCCCAGGTACTGCGCCTCAAACAGAAATGCTATAACAGCCTGTGTTGTGTCCCCTTCCTACTTACGTACCCACGCACAGCCGTGTGGCGACCGACACCGTCCTCGGAGAGGCCCCAGACTGTCCGCCTACTGACATGGTTTGTGGAGGGTCCGTTTGGCATCCTGGATTTGGGCTGTAGGGGAGAGGTGTTGGGCAGCGGGGTCCTACTGTGATGTACACCCATGCTGATTTTACAGGGGGACAAGACCGTTTAACCTTGTTGTCGACATCAAACAAGGTTAAACAGCCTTGGTCCGCCTGTAAAACCAGCAGACCACATACACGCATGTCCACACACCCACACACAATGTCCTTGTATTACATGACCACAGGCCCCGGAGGTCTAACTGGAGCCCGGCTACGCCGCTGGATATAGCAGAAGGCCTCCGAGTAACAGAACTCCGAGTACAAGGCAGGTTGTACATCTAAGTTAGTCATCTTTCGCCTGGACGGGTTTCGCTGACCTTCCTGTCGGCGGCAGCGCTGTGAAAAGAGAAGAGTGTTGAAGGGCGTAACGGTTACAACAAATAAGGAGCACCGGCTGTGTCCACCTTTAGAGCGGGTAGGAAAATACCAGGGTTACCGGTGCCACGCCACCGTGCTGACGGCCCATTATACCGAAACTCCAACGGTCCGAAAAGATGTCCCGTCGGACTGAAAGCCCATTTGTCAGACGGCCCGTTATCCCGAAAACAAAGGCCCATTCCTCCGAAGGCCCCGCTGATAGCGATATACACACTCTCCCCCCCCCCCGAGTTGCTGGTTCAGAGACTGCCGGTGTTACATCAAAATCTGCGACCCGTCAGATTATATGACCCTACCCTTATAGTGTGCTATTTCGACCGCCCGCCCGCCCGCCAGATGCTAATCCAAATCTTAACCACAACAACCCCACGTCACAAATTAACCTTCTCCAACAGAGAGCCTGATCTCAGCCATTTCTGATGTTGTGCCTGTGACAGTATTGATCTGACTGCCATGTCCTGTCTGGTGTCGCATGTTTTAAAAGCCTGGTCACATCACGGATCTGAGCTGGCCAGAGATACATACAAGAAACCTGATATTTCTGGTGATGTAGAGATGATGTTCTCACAAGTGCTTTAAACATTACACCTCCTCTTCCTCCTCCTCCTCCTCCTCCTCATCCTCCTACTACTACTACTATTACTGCTGCTTCCGGCTGCTCCCGTTAGGGATCGCCACAGCGGATCATCCGTTTCCATCTCCTAACATTAAATCTCCTATTCACGCAAATTAGTAGTAAACGATACCTTTGCCCTGTGTCACGTCAAAGTACACTAAGATATTTTTTAAAACTCCAGGGGGCGCTGTGTATTTTCGGAACAACGGGGCGTTGGAGCAGTAATCATAAATCCACCTCCACACTTGAACACTGTTCAGTATCTTGTGGTCAAAACCCTCCCCATATTTCAACACAATTTCAGGTAAGTTGGCTACACACTCGTCTTCCTCTGGGAGTCCATACAAGGTGAATTTGCCTTCACAGTGAAGAAAACAGCGGTCTCCTCACACACTAACCAAACTCATCATCATCACCATCACCATCATCATCATCATCATCATCATCATCATCCTTCCGCCGCAGTCGAGAACTGCTTGTCGGTTGCTGATGGTATCCGCAACTCCTTCGGAACCCAACTTCTGTCTGGGTTGGTCCCATGGCCTTTACCCCTCCCAGGGCGTCTCCAAGGCACTAGTTTGTTTTATTTAACCCATAACTGGGCTAACCTTGACTCACTTACCAGGGCGTGTCCACGTTCAAGTGGGCCATCCTAATTGGTCTATGGGGGGTGGAGGTTACTCCTTCAGAGGTTTACCCCGCCCTAAGCCTTTCGCTAAATAACCTATCCCACAAGGCAGCAGGGGGCCGGTTACTTTCTAGGGCGCCGGCGATTCGCCCATAGCCAGAGCCCCGTCAGTGATAGCAGTCTGAACCACGAGAAGGTGGGGTCAACTTGCCTGGGAGAAGCGGTGTGCTGCGCTGGACATGTGTGTCTTTGACACACGTCACACCAGACCAGCTCAGACCAGCTCTACCCAACCTGGTTTGAGGGCGGGCCAAAGCAGGCGCTAGGTGGGCATTATGGAAATATGTTACGTATAGTGGCGTAGATAAGTAACAGAAGAAAACGCTGGACTGCAAACAGGCCCTTCGGGCAGTGTTTCCTGTCAGATAGATTACTCCCTTTGGTGTGGACTTTGGGCTTCTGCAGACAGTTTACATGCACCTCCCAGCTATCCAGCTATCAGTATCCAAACTGCTTATCCTGCTCTCAGGGTCGCCGGGATGCTGGGGCCCATCCCAGCAGTCATTGGGCGGCAGGCGGGGTTACACTCTGGACAGACCTCCAGGCCATCACGCAGGGCCGACATACACACACACAATTTAGTACGGCCAAGTCACCGGACCTACATGTCTTTGGAATGTGGGAGGAAACCCACGCAGACACGGGGAGAACATGCAAACGTCCCACAGAGGATGACCCGGGATGACCCCCCAAGGTTGGACTACCCCGGGGCTCGAACCTAGGACCTTGTTGCTGTGAGGCGACTGCGGTAATCACTGCACCACCGTGCCGCCCTCCTCCTAGCTATATAACACACTAAAGGAAAGGGGAAAACCCAAAAAGCCTCCTGATATGGACCCTTAACCTGAGTGAGATGTAAAACTGCCAAAATGTATATTCTGGTTAATCATTAATAATCCCACTAAAGTCACTGCACACTGTGTTGCTATTGTTACTGTACACTGTTGCTATCGTCACTGTACACCGTGTTGCTATTATTACTGTACACCGTGTTGCTATTGTCACTGTACACTGTGTTGCTATTGCAGCGAATTCGGGGGGCAACCACAGGAACTGCCGCGGCCGGGACGCGAACCCGTATCGCCCGCACCGCAGGAGACATCGCTAACCGCTAGACTAGAGGGTCAGACCGACCGGCCAGCGGCCAGCGTGTCTACTTATCCTGCACGTTACACTATTATTACTGTACACTGTTATCACCAATGAACATTGTTGTGGTCATCACAGTGTTACTTGCTTTCTTACTGTGTTACTTACACCATTACACATTGTGTTACAATCATCATTATACACTGTTTTCGTAGCAATGCCATACACTGTGTTACTAGTGTAAACTAGTAATAAGACCCGTTAGCCCCTAGCTAAGGGGTCTGAACCTTTAGCCGAGCGGTTTGTGACGTCGCCTTGTGGTGCAGTACACCCCGTATCGAATCCCGCACCGGGCAAGAAAATAACCGGTTACATTGGTGGCAGCGGTGGGATCCGGAAGTGTGCAGATCCTCAGAAGTCTCTTCGGAGCGCGGGAATAACAAAGCGCGAGGGCGCACTTCCGGGGAGGGGGGACGACTGTAAACTACCAATAAGACACGTTAGCCGAGCGGTTAGTGACGTCGCCTTGTGGTGCAGTACACCTCGTATCGAATCCCGCACCGGGCAAGAAAATAACCGGTTACAGTAGCATCACTGTGCAGTGTTTTTAGATGACTGTACATTGTTACTACCATCAACCTGCATTGTTCATAACGTCGTTGTACATCACTGCATTCCCACGTCCACCTTGCAGGACG
>JAJHIY020000057.1:2500-17500 GCA_022114975.2 Lampris megalopsis | reverse complement strand
ACGACTCCCAAGGTTGGACTACCACGGGGCTCAAACCCAGGACCTTCTGGCTGTGAGGCGACCATGCTAACCACTGTGCCACCGTGCCGTCCATATATATATTCAGTCATTCATTCATCTTCAGCCATTTCTCCGGGGTCGGGTCATGGTGGCAGCTAGGTAAGGCACTCCAGACGTCCCTCTCCGCCAGCAACGCCCTCCAGCTCGTCCTGAGGGATCCCAAGGCGTTCCCACACCAGATTGGAGATGTTGTCCCTCCAACGAGTTCTGGATCTACCTCAGAGTCTTCCCCCAGTTGGCCGTGCCCAGTAAAATCCCAAAGGAAGGCGCCCAGGAGGCATCCTAATCAGATGCCCGAACCACCTCAGTTGGCTCGTTTCGATGCGAAGAAGCAGCGGCTCTACTTCGAGCTCCCTCTGGATGTCCGAGCTCCTCACCCTATCTCTAAGGCTGAGCCCACACACCCTACGGAGCAAACTCATTTCAGCCACTTGTATCCGCGATGTCACCTGATCGGTCACTACCCAAAGCTCTTGACCATAGGTGAGGGTTGGAACGAATATTGACTGTTAAATTGAGAGCTTTGCCTTCTGGCTCAGCTCCCTCTTCACCGCAATGCTCCGGTACAGTATCTGCATTACTGCTGATGCTGCAGCAATCCGCCTGTCAATCTCCCGCTTCATCCTACCCTCACTTGTGAACAAGACCCCGAGATAGTTGAACTCCTTCACTTGAGGCAACAACTCATCCCCAACCCGGAGGGAGCAAACCATCATATTCCGGGGGAGAACCATGGTCTCAGACTTGGAGGTGCTGACTCTCATCCCGGCCATTTCACACTCAGCTGCAAACCACCCCAGTGCGCGCTGGAGGTCGCGTTCTGATGAAGCCAACAAAACCACATCATCTGCAAAGAGCAGCGATGCAATTCTGAGGTTCCCAAAACGGACACACTCCTCACCTTGACTGTGCCTTGAGATTCTGTCCATGAATATTACAAACAGAATCGGAGACAAGGGACAATCATGGTGGAGTCCGACACCCACCAAAAACATGTTTGTCTTTGTGCCGTGAATGCAGACACAGCTCTCACTTTGGTTATACAAGGATCGGATGGCTTGTAGCAACTTCCCGCAGTACCCCTGGAGACTGGACAAATGGAGTCTGAGTGGGCATGTTTAAAGCCTCTATTGCAGATGCGGCAGGCAGGAGCTGTGGTCATAAGGTCATCGGTGCCTGTCGAGGTGGCAACCTAAGAACCCGCTGGGGGATACCGGTGGTGAGGGAAGCCATCAGGCTGAAGAAGGAGGTCTTTCGGACTTGGTTGGCCCAGGGGTCTCCTGAAGCAGCAGATATGTACCGGGAGGCCAGAAGGGCTGCGGCTTCGGTGGTCGCGGAAACAAAAATCCGGGTGTGGGAGGAGTTCGGCAAGGCTATGGAGGAGGACTTTTGGTTGGCCTCAAGAAAGTTTTGTCAGACCGTCCAACGACTCAGGAAAGGGAAGCAGGGCTTGACTCAGGCTATGTTCAGCCGAGGGGGGGGGAACTGTTGATCCAGACTGGGGATGTTGTCAAGTGATGGAAAGAACACTTTGAGGAGCTCCTGAACCCGGCTAACACGTCCTCAGTGGAGGAGGTAGAGTCTGAAGACTCAGCGGAAGCCCAACCCATATCCCTGGCAGAGGTCTCTGAGGTAGTTAAGAAGCTCCTCGGTGGCGAGGCCTCGGGTGTGAATGAGAGTCAGACTGAGATGCTGAAGGCTCTGGACATTGTTGGGCTGTCTTGGCTGACACACCTCTTCAGTTTCGCGTGGAGGTCGGGGACAGTTCCTGTGGAGCAGCAGACTGGGGTGTGGGTTCCCATATTTAAAAAGAGGGGCCGGAGGGTGTGCTCCAATTATTGGGGCATCACATCGCTCAGCCTCCCTGGAAAAGTCTACTCTAGGGTGCTGGAAATGAGGCTCCGACCGATTGTCGAAACTCGGATCCAGAAGGAACAATGCAGATTCTTTCCTGGCCGTGGAACAATGGACCAACTCTTTACCCCTGCGGAAGTGCTGAAGGGGGCATGGGAGTTTGACCAGCTAGTCTATTTGTGTTTTGTGGACGTGGAGAAGGCTTACGACCGTGTACCCCGGGGCATTCTGTGGAGGGGGGTGTACTGCGGGAGTGTGTATATGTATATATATATATTGTAACGTGCATGGATAAGTAGACCCGTCGGGTCGGACCCTTTAGTCGACTGGTTAACGTTGTCGCCCGCAGTGTGGGAGATACGGGTTCGCATCCCACCAGGGGCGACGGTTCCCGGGCTGCCCCCCTGATTCGCTGCATTGGTGTCAGAAGTGGGATGGTGAGACCGTGAGGTCATCGGAAGCGCGTGCGCCCAGAGGCGTGAGGGAGTTGATATGCTGAAGCGCGGGGACGCGCTTCCCGAAAGAGGGGGATGGTGTAACGTACACGAATAAGTAGACACGTTAGCCCTTGGCTAGCGGGTTGGACCCTTTAGTCAACTGGTTAACGTTGTCGCCCGCGGTCCGGGAGATACGGGTTCGCGTCCCGGCTGTGGCGACGGTTCCTGGGCTGCCCCCTTGAATTCGTTGCACACATATATATATACTTGTTAAAAGAAACACTCAACTGTAAGGAAAGTGCTCAACAAATAGGGAGCAAAATAATCCAGTGTGCGTGAGAGAGAGAGAGGGAGGATAGATTTAGGACAAGAGATGCTGTGTGGGGAATGAGCAGTCTATGGTTTCTCTCACAGCTTAAAAAACAAAACAAGTTTGAGTCTATTCTCTCTATGATTTTACCACTTTCCAGCCTAACTTCTGTCTGCCGTGGCTGCAGTAAAAAAAAAAAAAGTAAAAAAGTAAAAAGTTTAATCCACAGATGCTGCACACGGCGGCTGTCTGCCCTACTTCTGCAGTTGTTTTGTTTGGTCAGACTTTGTAAATGTTCGTTTTCTCACGTACGGATGAGAAAACCAGCGATGCCGCATCGCCTTTAGTCCTGTCTGAGTCCTGCTCTTGTCTCCGTGTCTCACGCGAGTACACGCGGCTGCCGACCTGATGCGGAGACGCGTCGTGTTCCTGCTTGTTAGGGACCGCTCATGTTGTCGTGGTGGTGCATGCCGTTACGGAATGTACCTTTAAACATTGCCTATGCATAAACCATCAGGATCATATCTTTAAACCCACACACACACACACACACACACACACACACACACACACACACACACACACCACATTACCATGGCTTTAGTAAAGTGTTAAGCACAAGACAAACAGGCTATACAATTACACTAAACACACAAAATAATCAACAATTATAAACTAGTCTGGCACATATCAATCAAACTATGCACAACAGGGCGTCTGGGTAGCGTGGCGGTCTATTCCGTTACCCACCAACACGGGGATCGCCGGTTCGAATCCCCGTGTTGCCCCCAGCTTGGTCGGGCGTCCCTAGGCAACTGGCCGTGTCTGCGGGTGGGGAGCCGGATGTGGATGTGTGTCCTGGTCGCTGCACTAGCGCCTCCTCTGGTCGGTCGGGGCGCCTGTTCTGGGGGAGGAATAGCGTAATCCTCCCACGCGCTACGTCCTCCTGGTGAAACTCCTCACCGTCAGGTGAAACGAAGCGGCTGGCGACCCCACATGTATCGGAGGAGGCACGTGGTAGTCTGCAGCCCTCCCCGGATGGGCAGAATCGGAGAGATATAACTGCCGAGAAAAAGGGGATAAACAACGATGCACAACAGGCCGGATGTGCACACAGTACGTGGTTCTATTTTTATTTTATAAATTTATTTCTGATTTTCTCCCAATTTTAGTGGCCAATCGATCCCTATTTTAGTTCAAACACCCACCCTCGTACCTCGTGCGTTCGCCATCCGCGTCTCTCCGGCCGGCAGTCTGGAAGGAGACCGCCTCGCCACTTTCGTGACAAGGCGACTCCAGGCCGAACCACCGCTTTTCCCGACACACCCAGAGACGCATTCACGTGACGAACACAAGCCGACTCCGCCCCCCTCCCGAACACAGCGTTGCTAATGATTGCTGCTTCATCGAGTCCGGCCGTAGTCGGATCTGACGAGACCGGGGCGCGAACCCCGGGTCCCCAGTGGGCAACCGCATCGACACAAAGCCGCTGCTTAGACCGCTACACCACCGCGGACCCCCAGTACGTGTTTCTGATGCAGACGTGAGGCAGACAGGAGCTCTGCGTCACAGAGAGATTATCGCCAGACTGGAGCCTCTCCTCTGGATGGGGACGCCATATGAATTTAGTTGTAAAGAAAAATAACAGGTGGTCCAACAGTTGTATTAGAACAGAGTTTAACAAGTGTGTGTGTGTGTGTGTGTGTGTGTGTGTGTGTGTGTGTGTGTGTGTGTGTGTGTGTGTGTGTGTGGAAAAGCAGTGTGGCATCAAATACCTCTCTAAACCTCTGTCTTTAAATTTCTGCAGAGTCCCTTACAGACGTTGCCGGTTTCTTTCATTTGGATTTATCAGAACTTCTGCACAATTAGCGGCGAACATCTCGGTGGTTTTGAAGCAGTTTGCACCAGAGTCCTTCACTTACGAGGGACACGCCTGCCTGCAAATTAAGCGGTACCAAGAAATCCGTAGCCAGCCCAGACACTTGTTCTTTTTTTTCTTTTTTTCCTTTTTTGGAATTTTCCCCCTTTTTCTCCCCAACTGTATCCGGCCGATTACCCCACTCTTCTCGCTGCTCCACCTCCTCTGCCGACCCGGGGAGGGCTGCAGACTACCACACGCCTCCTCCCATACATGTGGAGTCGCCAGCTGCTTCTTTTCACCTGACAGTGAGGAGTTTCACCAGGGGGATGTAGCACGTGGGAGGATCACACTACCCCCCAGTCCCAAGCCCCCCCCCAACAGGTGCCCTGACCGACCAGAGGAGGCGCTAGTGCAGCGACCAGGACACATACCCACATCCGGTTTCCCACCCGCAGACACGGCCAGTTGTGTCTGTAGGGACACCCGACCAAGCCAGGGGTAAGACGGGGATTCGAACCGGCGATCCCCGTGTTGAATAGACCGCTAGCGACTAAACGTTGCCTCTGCTAATGCACACGTTCTCGAGAAACCAATCTGGAAGTCTAAACTCCAAGAAACAGTACTTTTGAGCTCAGACTAAGAGACACTTGGCCCCATCCAGCAACTTTTGATTCGTGGGCCCCTGACAGAGGGGACCATATAAGGCACCATCTTTAAGGTCTTTAGGTTAGCCTATATATACGTATCTGTCAGCAGCGTGTCGGGCGCGTCGTGCAACCTTGATTTCTAGACATCCGATGCTCGGGCCTTCTCACGCCAACACCGAGCTACTCTTGATGTGAACCAGCCTGTCTGTCTGCATCGAGTGCTCATCTATAATGCACGTGTTAGCTCTGTGACCGAAGACCGTCTGTTGCGTCACCGGGAGTTCAGCAACTGCAACGGTTTCTTTGTCAGCGACACATGTCTCCTGTTGGGATCTCTCTCTCTCTCTCTCTCTCTCTCTCTCTCTCTCTCTCTCTCTCTCTCTCTCTCTCTCTCTCTCTCTCTCTCTCTCTCTCTCGCATAATGTCATGCAACTTCACAAATTCCTTCAATTCTTTGAACTACCCCGCCTGAGTCGTATCAGTCATCCAGCAGGGATGAGCCGGTCTCCAACATGTGGACATACTGTCAAGTTAATCGGGTAACGCTGCAGCCCTTCCTCTGAAGAGGGATGCCTCGTGTTTTGAATCTGAAGGAGCAAAGCGAGGCGATGGGGGTTGTATGCAGTTTGACTTTTAAAATCTCCCTGTTATTTGTTTCAACCGATCAAATCCTCCAAGAACACGCAGCCAGCAGAGAAATGGAGACTGAAGCATGCTGCTGCGGAAGGCAGAGGATCTACACCGCGCTACGTCACGTCTGCTGCTACCATTTTTTACTTGAACACCATTACTGCTGCTGAGCCCTTTTCTACTCCCACTTGACACCATAATTTTTTTTGTGTGTGGGGAGGGGGGGGGCGATTTCCCCCCTTTTTCTCCCCAATTGTATCCGGGCGATTACCCCACTCTTCTCGCTGCTCCACCCCCTCTGCCCATCCAGGGAGGGCTGCAGACTACCACGTGCCTCCTCCGATACATGTGGGGTTGCCAGCCGCTTCTTTTCACCGGACAGTGAGGAGTTTCACCAGGGGGAAATAGCGCGTGGGAGGATCACGCTATTCCCCCCGGTTCCCCCCCCCCCCCGAACAGGCGCCCCGACAGACCAGAGGAGGCGCTAGTGCAGCGACCAGGACGCACACCCTCATCCGACTTCCCACCCGCAGACACAGCCAATTGTATCTGTAGGGATGCCGGACCAAGCCGGAGGTAACATGGGGATTCGAACCGGCGATCCCCGTGTTGGTAGGCAGCGGAATAGACCGCTACACTACCCAGACGCCCTTTGACAGCATAAAATGAATAATACAAAATGAATAATAAAAACCAGCATTCACTGTACTGTGGGTGCTTTGATGGTGAAGGTTCATCCCCATAGAGAAATGATTCTTGACATACAGATTACTTGTGGACCAACAATGTGATGAACGTGGTAGAAGAAATGGTTCACAGTTTATTGACCCTCACACTTGCTCTCCTTTTGTCTTGTAGGGCAGGTTACCCGTGCTAATCCCTGCTGTCCCTCATTGTGCGCAGTATCCATCAGCGTAGCAGGAAACAATGTGAACAAGGTGGTTAGCCAAAACCTGAGTAATTCTCCCGGCTCTCATGTCTAGTCATCGACTTTCAGGTATTTCTCTGGTGCATCTTCTCACCTGGGTAGCTCCTCCCACTTCCGTTTTTTTATTCTTATCTAGTGTAAAGCGTCCTTGGGCTCCTTGAAAGGCCCGATACAAAACTAAGTTGTTGTTGTTGTTGTTGTTCAGTTACAGATAGCGGATACCCGGACCGTGATCAAGGAAATAGTTAAGAGTTCATGTGGATTGAAAAGTGAAGCTGTGTGAACCTAAAAACTGTTATAATGTGATTTTCATATATGGGAAACATATTTCACAATGGGCTGGATAAGCTGATCCAGTTTGACTGTGAAGAAGTATTTATTGTGTATAGCTCAGAAACACCACTGGGTTTTGGAGAGCTCAACTTTGTTTTTCTAAAAAACAGAAGTTGTGTATCTAACCCAGCCACTGAGGAGGCACAAGCCAGTGCATAATTAGTGCTGGTCCCAAGCCCGCATAAATGAGGAGGGTTGTGTCAAGTAGGGAATCCGGCATACAACCTTTGCCAAATCAAATATGCAGATGATGAGTCAGATTTCAGGCATGTGCAGAGGCAGCGGGAGGGGAGGAAGGGCAGGAGTGTGGATGTGAGAGTCGAAACATTGAATGTTGGCACTATGATTGGCAAAGGAAGACAGCTGGCTGATATGATGGAGAGAAGACAGGTAGGCATACTGTGTGTGCAAGAGACCAGGTGGAAGGGGAGTAAGGCCAGGAGTATCGGAGGTGGGTTCAAACTCTTGTACCACGATGTGGATGGGATGAGAAATGGGGTAGGGGTAATTCTGAAGGAAGAGTATGCCAAGAGTGTGTTGGAGGTGAAGAGTGTCAGACAGAGTGATGAGTATGAAGCTGGAAATCGAAGGTGTGATGATGAATGTTGTCAGCACATATGCCCCGCAAGTTGGGTGTGAGATGGAAGAGAAAGCAGAATTCTGGAGTGAGTTGGAGGAAGTGGTGGAGAGGGTACCCAAGGAGGAGAGGGTGGTGATTGGAGCGGACTTCAATGGGCATATTTGTGAACGGAACAGAGGTGATGGATAGTTATGGTGTCAAGGAGAGGAATGTGGAAGGACAGCTGATGGTGGATTTTGTGAAAAGAATTGAAATGGCTAGCGTAGCGGTCTATGCCGTTGCCTACCAACATGGAGATTGCCATTTCGAATCCCCGTGTTACCTCCGGCTTGGTCGGGCGCCTCCACAGACATAATTGGCCGTGTCTGTGGGTGGGAAGCCGGATGTGGGTGTGTGTCCTGGTCACTGCACTAGCGCCTCCTCTGGTCAGTTGGGGCGCCCGTTCAGGGGGGAGGGGGAACTGGGGGGAATAGCGTGATCCTACCCCTGGGGAAACTCCTCACTGTCAGGTGAAAAGAAGCGGCTGGTGACTCCACATGTATCGGGGGAAGCATGTGGTAGTCTGCAGCCCTCCCTGGATTGGCAAACGGGGTGGAACAGTGACTGGGATGGCTCGGAAGAGTGGGGTAATTGGCCGGATACAATTGGGGAGATAAAGGGGGGGGTGGCTTTGGTGAATACCTATTTTAAGAAGAGGGGGGAACACAGGTTGATGTATAAGATTTGAGGAAGGTGCACACAGGTGGACTACATCTTATGCAGGGGGTGCAATCTGAAAGAGACTGGGAACTGCAAAGTGGTGGCAGGGGAGAACGTAGCAAGGCAGCATCGCATGGTGGTCTGTAGGATGACTTTGGAGATCCAGAAGAGGAAGATTGCAATGGACAAGCCAATGATCAAATGGTGGAAGTAAAGAAGGAAGATTTTTGTGTGGAGTCCAGGGAGGAGTTACGACAGGCACTGGGTGGTAGTGAAGATTTGCCAGATGGCTGGGCAAGCACTGCAGAAATGGTGAGGGAGACAGCTAGGAAGGTACTTGGTGTGTCATCTGGACAGGGGAAGGGCGACTAGGAGACATGGTGGTGGATGAGGAAGTACAGGAAAGTATATGGAGGAGGAGGTTGGCGAAGAAGTAATGGTATAGTCAGAGAGATGAAGAAAGTAGACAAGAGTATAAGGAGATGCGCGTGAGGGAGGGGGTGAAGGCAAAGGAAACTGTACATGGTGAGTTGTGTGACAGGTTAGACACTAAGGAAGGAGAAAAAAAACTTGTACCGATTGGCTAGACAGAGGGACCGAGCTGGGAAGGATGTGCAGCAGGTTAGGCTGATGAACGATAGAGATGGAAATGTGCTGATGAGAGAGGAGAGTGTGTAGAGAAAGTGGAAGGAGTACTTCGAGGGGCTGATGAATGAATAAAATGAGAGAGAGAGAGAGAAGGTTGGATGATGTGGGGATAGTAAATCAGGAAGTGTGGTATATTAGCAAGGAGGAAGTGAGGGCAGCTATGAAGAGGATGGAGAGTGGAAAGGCGGTTGGTCCAGATGACATACATATGGAGGCATGGAGGTGCTTAGGAGAGATGGCAGTGGGCTTTTTAACTAGATTGTTTAACACAATCTTGGAAAGTGAGGGATGCCTGAGGAGTGGAGAAGAAGCATACTGGTACCAATTTTCAAGAACAAGGGCGATGTGCAGAACTGTAGCAACTACAGAGGTGTAAAGTTGATCAGCCACAGCATGAAGATTTGGGAAAGAGTAATAGAAGCTAGGTTAAGAGGAGAGGTGATAATTAGCGAGCAGCAGTATGGTATGGTGATGTTTGCTTTGAGAATGTTGATGGAGAAGTATAGAGAAGGCCAGAAGGAGGTGCATTGTGTCTTTGTAGATTTAGAGAAAGCATACGATAGGATGCCGAGAGAGGAGGTGTGGTATTGTATGAGGAAGTCGGGAGCTGCAGAGAAGTATGTAGGAGAGGTGCAGCATATGTATGAGGGCACTGTGACAGTGGTGAGGTGTGAAGTAGGAGTGATGGATGGGTTCAAGGTGGAGGTGGGATTACATCCAGGATCGACTCTGAGCCCTTTCTTGTTTGCAATGGTGATGGACAGGTTGACGGATGAGATCAGACAGGAGTCTCCATGGACTACGATGTTCGTGGATGACATATTAATCTATCGCGAGAGTAGGGAGCAGGTCGAGGAGAGCCCGTAGAGGTGGAGGTATGCACTGGAGAGAAGAGGAATGAAAGTAGCAGCAAGATGGAATACCTATGAGTGAATGAGAGGGAGGACGGCAGAATGGTCAGGATGCAAGGAGTAGCTGTGATGAAGGCGTGTGAGTTTAAATACTTGGGGTCAACTGTTCAAAGTAACAGGGAGTGCAGGAGAGAGGTGAAGAAGAGAGTGCAGGTAGGGTGGAGTGGGTGGAGAAGAGTGTCAGGAGTGATTTGCGACAGAAGGGTACCAGCAAGAGTTAAAGGGACGGATTACAGGATGGTTGTGAGACCAGCTATGTTATATGGTTTGGAGACAGTGGCACTGATGAAAAGACAGGAGGCGGAGCTGGAGGAGGCAGAGATGAAGATGCTAAGATTTTCACTGGGAGTGATGAAGAAGGACAGGATGAGGAAGGAGTATATTAGAGGGACAGCTCAGGTTGGACAGTTTGGAGACAAAGCAAGAGAGGAAAGATTGAGATGGTTTGGACATGTGTGGAGGAGAGATGCTGGGTATATTGGGAGAAGGATGCTGAATATGGAGCTGCCAGGGAAGAGGAGAAGAGGAAGGCCAAAGAGGAGGTTTATGGATGTGGTGAGGGAGGACATGGAGGTGGCTGGTGTGACAGAGGAAGACGCAGAGGACGAGGAACGATAGAAAGAGATGATCCTCTGTTGTGACCCCTAACGGGAGCAACCAAAAGATGAAAAAGAAGAAGAAGAAGAGTATCTCAAAAAAAATAGCAAACAACAGCACGCCTCAGAACACGCCGCCATTTTGGGGGGACTCCCCAACACCATGCGTACCTCTTAGCGGCCGAGCTTGACACTAAATACCAATTGTAAGCAACACCAAAAGATAAAGCCCGGGTCCGACCGGCGCCGTGTGAAGTTTCGAGAGTAAATCCTCGCGGCGTGGACTTATCTCGACAGCGTATCCTTGACATTTAAGTGCGGCCTACTTTGAGTGGGCCTCGGTGGCTTTGCACTCCGGTCACCTGGTGTGCCTCCTTAATCAGAGTAAAATGTCTCCTTCCCTTTATTATTTCAGAACACGCGCTGAGCCAATTAGCTAATCATTACGGCGAGGCAGGTGGTGCACTAATACAAGATAATAACATACCTTGGGCATTCGGAGCCGACGTAGTGCTCAGGGCTTTTCGGCGACGGTGCACAGTTCTGCACAGGACTAATTGGGTTAGGGGAGCAGGGTGGTGGTGGTGGGGGTGTTGGGGTGTGAGGGGGGGGTTACAAGGCAGAAAACGGTTCATGCTCTACCTTTAGTGGCTGCTCTTTATTAAGGAAATGAAAAGGGCACGCGAGCTTTATAAGACAGAGACGGCCGGGTACAACGTGAGACCGGCTGGCAGCCTACCAACGGGATTTCCAACACCCTCAGCAGGGCGAAGTCACGTCGACGAACTTCAACAGGGAGAGAAGCTTAGGAAATAAAAGTAGATTTTTTTTTTTTGACTTTCTCTCCATCCTGTGTGTCTCTCTCTCCCCGCTGATTGGGAAAACACAAATAAACAGCGAACAGATTGCACCAAACTCTGATGAGACCCCCCCCCCCCCCCCCCCCCCCCTTTTAAATCTTTCCCTCCTTATATCAACTGGAAAGAAAAAGGAAAGAAAAAGGAAAGAAAAAGGAAAGCGAGGGAGCCGGCATTGCATGTTTGCGTTTGATGTGGGGGGACTCCCCGTTGCTCTGACTTCGATTGTTAGAAAACACCTCTTTTATTAAAGCCCGGCATCAAAAATGAATCTGAGGATTCTCCATCAAACAGCTCCCAGTTGAGAAGCAGGATCTGGCAATTTAGGAAAGGGAAAGAAAGTAGAGTCTGTGACGGCGGAGAAGGCAGAGAAAGAGAGGAAGACCGGATGAGCGGCCTTCCGGAGGACCCTTGCTAGTCGGCCGCTTTCGGGGGCGTCCCTGTTGCCCACTAGGAGCTGCACACTGGACGTTTCCAGTGTGGCTGGTGGAAGAAAATTCAGAGGTGGTAAAAACCCGGTCCAGAAAGTAGAAACCCTAACCATGTCTTTACTCCATCCATGTATTAAACCAGCTAATTTGGGAAACTAGTCAGTGCAATCTGATGGTTTAGTACATGGGTGGAGTAAAGACACGGTTAGGGTTTTTACTTTCTGGACCGGGTTTTTCCACCTCTGGAAGAACTGATTAAACGTCCCGCTTAAACCAGAGGTGGAAAACTCCGCTTCAGAAAGTAGAAGTACTGACCACGTATTTGCTCCACCCATGCACTAAGCCAGCGGATTCTAATTGGCGCAACGCTTCAGCCAGGTAGCAGAACTAATTCGTGGAATCAGCTGGTTTAGGCCACGGGTGGAGCAAATACATGGTCAGGACTTCTACTTTCTGAAGCGGAGTTTTCCACCGCTGGTTTTAATGAATGAACGGTCCCACCTGGACTCGTATGAAGGCTTGTTGTGACAACAAGACACACATATACTATACATGCACATGAATAAAAACGAGTCTGGTGTGTGTGTGTGTGTGTGTGTGTGTGTGTGTGTGTGTGACGTCACCTCTCCGCTCATCACAGACGCTTTAAGCCTTCAGTATCCGATACCGCACGGGATGAATCCGGAGCCGCTCATCCTCTTTGTTTTATGTCCTCCAAACAGCTGCGATGCGGAGAGGCCCACGCTGCGAGCCCGGCAGAGGTGAGGAGGCCTCGGACCTCCTCAGTCGTGCAGCCACGCTGGCGAGCGGGGAGGCCGCCGTCTCGTTGATCTGGCCGGAGCGCCGCTCACTGTGAAACGCCTGTTAGGACCGGCGCAGACCGCTTCACAGACGGAGTGACGTGAGCGCCGACGTTTAGAGACGCCTTTGGGGGGCGTCCGGGTAGCATACCGGTCTGTTCTGTTGCCTACCACCGCGGGGATCGGCGGTTTGAACCCCCGTGTTACCCCAGGCTTGGTCGGGCGTCCCTACGGACACAATTGGCCGTGTCTGCGGGTGGGAAGCCGGATGTGGGTATGTGTCCCGGTCGCTGCACTAGCGCCTCCTCTGGTCAGTCGGGGCATCTGTTCGGGCGGGGGGGGAATAGCGTGATCCTCCCCCCGCGCTACATCCCCCTGGTGAAACTCCTCACTGTCAGGTGAAAAAGAAGCAGCTGGTACCCCACATGTATGGGAGGAGGCATGGGGTAGTCTGCAGCCCTCCCCGGACCGGGGTTGACTTGAGGTATGCGTTAACCTCGACCACCCCCTTCGAGAGATAGATGGGGGGGGGGTTCAAATGGGGGGGGGGTTCAGGACCGCTTGACTGACAGGTTGATCATGTGCGTTGAAGTGAGGAGGTTTTACCCTTCCCCGGGCGGGTGTTAATAAAGCCCATTTTACACCCCCCCCCCCCCCCCGTCACGGTGACGCTGACAAATAAAATGATGGACGGACAGAAATAAACCCCTGCAGTCAGGCGGGGCGGTCTGTCGGGTCGGTTTACTGCACGTGTCAGTTGTCCTCCCTGAGGAGCGCCGCGAGAGTAACCGGAAACCGCGCTGACGCGGACTGCCTGCGTACGACACCAACTAAACAACTGCTGATACTGCACCCCGGAAGTCGGACGCAGACGACTTCTTCTCTGCAGCGTTTATGCGCAGGGCGCCGCGGGAGGCCGAACGAGACCCGTTCCCGCAAGACGTCGACCTTCTGTGGCGAAGATCGACCGGAAGTTGAGATCTCGGGCGGCGTTATCCGGCGTGCTTATCTCGAGATAACATTCCGCCAGTAAGTAGTCCGGAGGTCGGACAGCCACCGGCCTGTCGTTGGGGGGGGGGGGTGGGGGGGGTTGGGGAATACGCTTCAACGGCAGAGGCGAGCTGACAGTCAGAGGTGTCAGAAGTAGTTTTGCGCCCACAACAAACACTTCCTCACCCCCCCGCCCCATCACACATCTGCTATTCATAGACGCCACATGAGACGTCACCACCCCTCACCGAACCAAGGTGTCGGTCTTTCATAAACGTTTGCACCTCCGAAGGGTAGGATGCTGTGGGTCCTCCCCCCCCCCCTCTCTCTCTGCCTCCCTTTGACTGACACGCTGGTTATGAGCAATGATGGCTTGCCACAGGGCTCGGGG
The DNA here is from genome assembly GCA_022114975.2 of Lampris megalopsis. NCBI lineage: Eukaryota > Metazoa > Chordata > Actinopteri > Lampriformes > Lampridae > Lampris > Lampris megalopsis. The sequence goes on along the minus strand of JAJHIY020000057.1, from coordinate 3,537 downwards.
GGGCAGCATCCAAATGAACCGACACCAGCAGTGTGAAGACACCTTCCTCAAAATCCACTGACAGCCTTATTATAGTAAGGACTCTATACCGGCTGATGAGGCCCGGAGAAGCGCCGAGGAGGGTGCGTGGCACACAGCCCGTCAGTCTCCATGTTTGCCCTCTCGACGCCTGCCATTTGCAAACGCGGGATTTCTGCGTGACGCTTTTAGGCTCGGTCGTTGCCAGGGGTTACAGCGCGTCGCCGCACGGAGGAAATTAGTGAACTTGAGCGTTTCGCTGTTTGATGTGACCTGACGGAGTTGTGACTCTTGTCCAGACCAGAAAGTGGCGCGCCGTCCCAAAAACGCCCCATCCACCGCTGATTTGCAGTCATTCAGGAGAACGGTCAAACGGGCCCGTGGCAGTGAAACCGGATCCTGTGCTGTGCACGTGGCTCGGGTTCAAGTGCCCATCTGGCTGACCGGACATACGTTAGAAACCCGTCGCCTCGTTGTCGACATGGGGGACAGCAGTCTCGATAAAAAATTCATCGGTGCTCGAGGGCCTGGCCAGGTGTGAACCAGTATGCTGATGAAAGTCAAGCCATACGCCGCCCTGGCAGAGTCCCTGCGGGCCTTCAGATGCAGTTACTGTCATTCAATTGCTGAGCATATCATCACTCGTTCACTACACCTGCCATCACACAGTATGACCTCGACATGTGTAGCCACCGTCCACTTGGCATCTGTCCTGGAGAGGGATCCCCTCATCTGGTGCCCCTCTTGAGAGTTCTCACTTTTCCCTTTCTTCTTTTCCCCTCATCCAAGCCGAAGGTCAAAGGACACGGGGTGTCGTCCGTTTGTCCCCTGCTGTTTCTGTAAAGGCCTCTGAAGCTGTAATTGTAACTGAGTCAAGTGATTAAAATAAACACCACCTGAATTCAAAACGAGGAGGAGTTCACCCACACCAGACAAGATGCAGGCTGCCCGAAGACGGCCCTGAGACAGTCCAGCGCTTAGCAGCGGGGCGGAAGATGCTAGCTGGGGAAGCCTACACT
>JAJHIY020000019.1:0-61944 GCA_022114975.2 Lampris megalopsis | reverse complement strand
TGCCTACAGGTTGCAAAGGCTCTTTTCAAGACGTGATGTGCGCCGGAGCCTCTTGTCTCCTGACTTTGTCGCGCTTTGCAGCCCTGCAGCCTAGCGTGACAGCCACCTTGTGCTGTGCATTCAAACAGGTGTTGTTTTTCAAAAGTAGAACAGACAAAGTGCATGATGTTTGTACATGCAAACGAACATGGCCTAGCTGTAGGACTCGGCAATGACTGTCTTCTGCAGGGTAGCCAGACAAACTTAAAATATGTTTGTCTTTTTTGTGGAGAAAAGAACATGGGGCAGCACATTTTAAAACACAAATCATAAGTGAATCATTGGTATGATAAATCACCATGTAAATCATTAGGTTAGTTTTGCATGTAACCCATTGCTGGTTAGTTAATATGAGGAATTAAAGTGAATACCAAAGAGGAATGGTACCGTCTGTGGCCTTGCCCCTGCAACACCTCCTGCTTCACAAACACTACCAAACTGTAGTCTCAGCCCAAGCAAGACCTAGAGGAGGAGAAGACAGCAGATGAGAGGAATGAAAGGAGGAAAGCGAGGAAGTAGGAAGAATAGGAGGAACCCAAACAGAGAAGGAGAGGGGTGACAAAGAGATGGAGGATGAGATGAAAAGGAGGAGAAGGATGTGATGGAGAGCTGGGAGAAGGACAAACAAGATAGGAGATAGACGGTGAGGCTCCACTGCTGTCAGAGATGATAGAGTAACTCAGCATATCGCCTCAGCCCGTCTCCCACTATCATCAGACAGCAGTAAAAAAACTAATCTCTGCCTTGCTCAGAGGACATACCCAGCAGTTCTCTAACAGTTACGGGAATGACCAAAAGTTCAAAGCCTCACACAGTCTAACTGTACTTAATGACACTTGAACTGGTTTGCCATTAATAGTGGCTGCGAATTCAAGAGAAGAGTGATGAGATGTCACACACTATTATGCAAATGTAAGAGTTGAAATGATCCAGCTTTCTTAATAGTACATGAACCAAAAACAAGCACTTGACAAATTTGTTATCTACTGCATGCTGACATAATATGCACCATTTTGTAAATGTTTTTATCCAAATTTTTATCCGTAAAGTACTGTGTATGTGCACATTTTCGGTACGTTAGCCAAGTGGGATTTGAACCCCAAACCTTAACACTGTTGGTGCTCTCTCCATTGAGTTAAGATCAAATGTTGCTTGCAGCTTTCGTGGTTTTTGTGAAGATGGTTGGTTTGAAAACATGATGATAGTGTCTCATTTTCATAAGGTTGTGTGCTCGGGTCCAGACACTGCTTAATAAACCAGATATAAGAATGTTCATCTTCATTTGTATGAAACATACAAGTAAATAAGTCACCATTTGCATCTAGCTCTGGAAGTGTACTTAATGACAAGGTGACCTTGGCTATCACCCAGAATGAAACATAACAAAGGCCATTATCAGTATGAGCAATGTGTAGTGTATGAAGTCACGTAGGCAACACATGACTAAAATGAAGTTGGCAGATTATCAGTTTTGATTGAATACATCGTTGAATCTTAGTATATCAGATACAGAGAGCGTGAATGCATAAAGTCCTATGAATAAGAAAGTGTCTCAAAGAAAAATGGTTTTGCTCCTGTTTGTGTCTCTCAGTGGCCTCAATGCTTGCCTTACATCAAAAATAACCCATCTCTCCCACTCACAGATGATGACATTTGGAATTTTGTTCAACTACGTCGCCAAGTTATTATTAGTGTGAGGCCTTAGGTAAACACATTTGATGGGACCCGGAGGCCTAGCGCCCTTGCTGGGCTGGGAGGACAGGCAAGTGTGCAGGCTTCAGGCCCAACTAGGAATGAGCAGAAGCCAAGCAGGAAACATCTGGGGGGGACCCAACACTAACAGATGTCGGAATGAGATAAGGACTGAGTTAGAGTTCAGCGGCCCATCTCTCTCTGATTGGACTTTTTTAACATCCAGGTGGGCTGTAGCCTTGGCTCCAGCAGCTCAAAGGTCCAAATAATCAAACCATAGTTATTTTTCTCACACTAGCATCTGGTTGGAGACTGTGAATGTTTTTAGTAACATGGCTTCCATTGTCCCTGGTCTCATTTTGATCCATTGTCAGCCAGACTCTCAAGAGGCCAACTTGAGACAATGTTTTGCCTCTCCAGGTCACCATTTACATCATTTCGGTGATAGTTTTACTGTCAGCCGGGTGACAAAGTGAAATATACATCAGTAGTCAGCCATTCACACATGCAGCCCATTCGTAAGCTCATTGTTGTACTGCTGGCTGTTCTGTGCCGAAGTTCATTGTCAACTTTGCAGTCTTTATTTTCAATTGCTCATCTACATGCTTGCAACCTTAGTTTGTGATGAAAAAAGAAAACAACATTCCTTGTTTCAATGTGACCCTTTCTTGCAGTCAAACCCATAAAACTACCTGCTACTTTTTAACGCTATTCCCATCGTCACCACAATAAAGAAATAACCCTTATTTTTCTCAAATGACTGTTGATTAGCTTGCGTGAGTAGCCCAAAACTGTGGGAAGCATAATAGAGATGAAATATAAAGAAAAGTATGCCATCCACACAGATGAGACAGAAGCCACAGGGGAGGGTTGGTTCCTGTTGAACTATAAAAAGGTCTCTCTTGGGACATGAGATCTGAAGTGGAACTCATGCAGACTTCTGTAATCAGAGACGACTACATAACCATACCCTGAAGTTTGATGCAGTGATAAAAAATAGGCCCTTGGTGACATAAAAAAAATAAATAAAATTACATTTAAAAAAAAGTTACTGGGAAGTTTTTTTAGATTTATTCAAACAGAAAATTGCCCAATTAAGCTTGCAAATGCATAATCCAAATAATGAAGGTAACAACATAGAAGAGAACATTAATTGAGACTGCTATGAAATAATTAAACTTTGAAAATGATTAGGTTTGGGATGATTTGCCCCAACCCTCAAAAAAAAAAAAAGACTGCCAGTGATTTTAGTCTTAAAGCTACACTTACCTAAACTTGAACATTTTCTAGACTCAACACAAATAGCATTTGCAATAAAGTTATCGGAAATAATGAAAGTTTACAGTAGTAATCCACAACAAACTGAGACAGGACACTCGTAATTTTCTGTGATTGCTGCATAAATAAATGGCAGCATACTACATCCTATGCTTGGTGTGTTGAGTCCTAGCTGTGCGACTTCATTTTGTCCCAAGAGGAAGCTGCATGTCTCCATTTGGACACATCGTAGCAAACCCAGTAGTGACTAAACGCTCCTTCACTTCGTGCTGTTTCAACCCAACCCTGGTTTGAAGCCCTAAGTAACAAGGAGAATTAAACCAAACAAACCCGAGATGACCACCAGTCCGCCACACAAAACAGGAAGTAGAGAAAAGGACAATGAATGAAAATAAGAAGTGGGGTGTTGCGGAGAGAGGAGAATGGTGACAATACAAGAGGAGGAAAGCCCCCCCCACCCCTGCCCCCGCCTCCTCCCTCATCACAAATAGGAACAGATCCCTGCAGTTGTGTGTAAAGGGTCACAGCTGAAGGACGGGAGACAATGGGAGAGCAAGGCCACTGGCTGGACACTGTACTGTAGGTGTGACGTGTCTGTGTGAGGGAGATAGTAGATGGTCATGGGTCAAACCAGATGTGAGGAGCCAATTGTACAACTAGACTGTAGCATATGATGACATAAGTGTCTGCAACGACAATTAAAAAAAAAAAGGTCCAAACACCAGAAAGGAGAAAAAGCTTTGAGATGGCCCGTAACAAGCGTGATGTTTTTTCAGGTTACTCATTTAACATCTGTTTGCACCCACAGAGAGATGTCTATTTCTTAATGATCAATTGCAAATAAGCCTTGTCAAAAACACTTTTTTTTGCTTTCTTTGTGCTTTCTTTGCATGCAGGTTATCAGTCAGTGATGAGCATGAACAGTCATTTTGATGAATGAGTTAGTAAGCAGGTTTCATAATATCGAGCCCTGTGAATAATTTAAATTATTAGGTGGTTATGTCTCTATATTTGAAAAAAAAAACATGTGCACATATGAGTTTCGATGTAAATCTGTATATGTTTTCATGTGTGCTTGACTCTGACAGAGGGAAAACAGTCAGGTTCATGACTAAGGTAGCTAACTGCCTTTTAGCCTTTCCTACTTAGATACTTCTAGAAGGAAATTCTCTGTTGGCCCAGATGAAATACATTTGCTCATTCATTCATGTTCTATATACCCAAACTAATCCAGTTCCAGGTCACAGTGGGGTCTGTAGTCTTTCCCAGCAGGCATTGGTGAAAGGTGGGATAATACTGTGGACAGAATGCAATTCAAAATGTACAGAACATAAGCGGCACAATGTACTATCTAGGGTGTACTGCTCAAGTTGGAAAATAAGTAAGGGGCTCTCATTTTAGATGAGAACACAGGTTAAGTGTTTGTGGTCCGTTTTGGACCAGCTTCAGTGTTGCACATAACGGCAGATGTAGAATTCCTTTTAGTGAAGAACTGAAGGTAGCGTGTAGAAGTCACTGATCAGCAGCCCTTGTATCTTTGCTTACTTGGTACCTTTGCATAGTTGGTAACCACATTGTTATGATACTAACCGCCAGGGTGTAGCTCATGTTTGCTGCAAGAAGCCGCGTGCTATGACTGAATTATCTCTATGGTTAACCCTAACTTGTTGACAAGCCAATTTGACTGTGGTTATCAATAAATCAATCAAATCTATTTGAGGTAATTTTACTCTCTCCAAACACCTTTATTTTATCTACCACTGCTAGACATCTGAACTTAAAAGCACTGGGCAAACTCTACTTAGTAAAAAGGGACATTTCACAAATGTGCTTCAGTTATTGTTCCATCTATATTTTTGATATTATGTGTATCAATTATTTCAAGTCCTAATGCATCTCTTAGACAGGTTGCACTTCTTCAAGGTGTTTTAATTAATTTTTCTGAATGCATTAAAGCTAATCTGCCAACTCCCATACAAAGAGGAAGGCTTAGGAGAAGATTCACATGAAAATGAAAATGTCCCACTGCCTGAGGGAAAAGCACAATTGTTGTCTTGAGAGGCATGTTTGGAGATAGAAAATGACAGGTGTAATTTTGACACAAAGAGCAGAGGGTCTTTAGGCCTGACAACGGATCAAACATCAATTATTGCACTTCAATCGACTGCGACAAGTTCAAATGTGGTACATAAGAGGATAATGGCTTGTGAGATAATGGAAATTTTATTGAATTGAATCCTGCCGCACTGTCAAAAAGATAAATTGGAGGATCAGGGATGGGTCCGAAACAAAAGCTGAATATTTCTTGACAACTATGCATATATTTGAATGATTATAAGTTTCAGTTTCTCGTCTGCAATCAATCATTTGAAGGGAAACCACACTGACAGTTCATGGTGGTTTTGGTGATTTATGTGGTATGGTCACAAACAGGGACTCCCTGGTAAGATGACTTGTTGACTAGCCTTAAGGTCAATGTTATTCATATATTTAGCAACAACAATGCTAATCACTACTTACTTAATGCTTTTGACGCGATCAGCCTTCAAAATGCAATATCACAATGTCATGTAAACACACAAGAGAGATTCTGTGCTATTATGTTAGCATCACTTTATGACTGACATGCGTTGTCATGTGTTTATGTTGTGTTCTTTGGACCTCATTGGGTATTAATATGTCCAAAATGTGTGATTGTCTTCTATTCTCTACATAGACAGCAAACTTGTGATGTTCATAAACATCCGTATAGTTGGGACAGATATAGAATTCATTGGTCCAGTTGCTCCCTTGCGTTATCCTGCAACACAAATGACACAGATTTTAAAGAAACACAAATGGGACGATGCTCACAAAGGAGTGAATCCCAAGGAGTAGGCTATATCTCTGAGGAATTGACAAAGTCCGGGGAGTGAGTCTGTAACATGGAAAGCTTAGGGTAGTGTCCAAGGCCTTTCACCTTGAGCTGTTAACAGTCAGGGTCGTGATCCCAAAGCCCCCATTAAAGACCCCCTTGGGTCTAGGACTGTAACCAGAGAGTTAGAATAACAGAGCACAAGCACAGCCTCATGTGGCGAGGGCCCAAACCTGCTCCCTATTCAGCCTGGGGAGAGGTCATGGGGAAAATACCCTCTCTCTCCTCTCTCTCTCTCTCTCTCTCCTCTCTCTCTCTCTCTCTCTCTCTCTCTCTCTCTCTCCTCTCTCTCTCTCTCTCTCTCTCTCTCTCTCTCTCTCTCTCTCTCTCTCTATCTATCTATCTATCTATCTATCTATTTTCCTGTCCCTCTTTCAATTCAAGCCAGAGAGGCCCCCCTGCGGTCAAGAAAAGATGGACAAGATGGCTTGGGTCAAAAGAGTTCCCTTTGTGAAAGACGTATCACTGGATGTGTTGGATAAGCAAGGGAACTTGTATGTGTGTGTGTGTGTGTGTGTGTGTGTGTGTGTGTGTGAGTTACAGGCACATGTCAGGCCTTGAGGAAGACAACAGAGGTTAAAAGGTGGACACACACAAGTTCCTAACTACATGAGCAGAACCGTGTCCAAAGTAGCACAAAAACCGGGCTGTAACTGTGTAACTGGTGCTGCTGGGCCCCTACAACACACTCCTTCTCTTCAGGCTCATCTTCTCAGCCAACAGGCATGTGATTGCAGCTCCAGCTACTGCAGTGTGACATTTATATTTTCAACTTGAGCCAAGAGACCTGAGCATTTTCAACAATATGCATTCAAAGGTTATATAGCATTAAAAGCCGGCCAGGCTCTCACTGGCGTCACACACACACACACACATACACACACACACATATATATATATACATATATATATTTAGCTGGTCCTTTCTATTTGAGAACACTGCAAAGACTGAACTGTAAAGGCATTTTTTTTTCAGCAGACACAAAACTGAACCCATCTTAACATTGTGGTTAAGTGAGCATGTCTGACACAGTGCCAGTCTCTGCAATCAGGAAGCAGATTACAGGCTCTCCTCAAGAACCATGAGAATCCTTGTAGTTCTGCATTAAAGATTATTAAATTCTTTTCCATGCAATAACTCTTGACATGCAACAGATCATTGTAGCTATTTTGACTTTGCAAATTCATGTTTAAAGTATGAAATAAAGTACTTTTAATCTCTGGCTGACGATTTGAAATATATGTTATAGTCTCCCAATGTGATAAAGTCAAGAAATAGGATAAGAAATATATGTATGTTTGTGTAAATTCATAGTCTAGCTGGCTTATCTAAAGAAGTCAGTTTAGTTTTACAGGGCAATGGAAAAACTGAAAGCTTGACTTGTGTGGCGGTTGATTCAGAGCACACAACAACACCAGTTACCCGATACTTTTTCATCCTAACATACTTGTGTAAACTGAAGGGAGGTTTTTCAGACTTTTTTCTTTTCTTTTTTTAATCTCACACCTTCAAGGAGAGCTGGTAAACAAATACTCAGTGAACCGCAGAGCCTAATTTGCTCCTTGCCTTCTTGTCTAAGGCTGCAGGTGTGTATTTCTGTCCCTCTGAAGATGCAAAGGTAGCATGCTAGGACACACACCAGCACACAAGATTGCACGCATAAAGATGCAGGTATGCACAGGGACACACATACGCGCACACACACACACACACACACACACACACACACACACACACACACACACACACACACACACACGCGCGCGCGCACACTCATACAAGCCAATACACACTCAAACAGGTACTTGAACACATGGCACTCTGCAACAAAGCAACCAAAAATAAAAAGCATCTGTTGCTGAAACCGCAGTGTGTACAATGAAACCAAATTAGAGTGCTACCCAGGCAACAGCAATTTCAGTCACCAGCACAGTCAACATAACGTCACTCAGACAACAATGCTGTTATTTGAAATATGAATAAACAATGATCTACATGTATCTAGCTGTGTGTGTTGCCGCGTGGGTGTGTCTGTGTATGTGTACGTGTGTGTTTGGGTGGGTGGGGTATGCGAATGTTTGAGTATATACTAGTATGTGAAAACGCATGTTTGCAAACACTTACGTAGCTCCCTTTGCAAAACTGAATGCAAACGTCTAATATTGAATAATGTTTGATGAAAGAAATCCAGGGCAGCTTGTGAAGACATACACACACACACATATATATTCTTTTAAAAAATTTTTTTTTGCAATTGTTGTACTATTTGTTGTTGAGGTAAAGATGAGCCCCACTGAGACCACATTAAACATCCGTGGGTAAATAAGAGATGATTGTAGTAATGATTGAAATCAAGTGAGAATGTGCCAAACAAAACGCGTCTTTGAAAGAATGACAGGTTATTTCTCCCATCTACTCAGTGAAACTTGATTTTTATGTTCAGCGTGAACACGCCGTGGCAGTCTGGTGATGCAGGGGCTCCTCTAGTGGCTACATTGGAAACTGCATATTTTAAGTGCGGTTACTAAAACCACCTCTTAGTGGTTTGCTGTTGAATAATAACTTGTTCTTAGCACAAAATTAAATCAGATGATGGCCGTGACATCACTGATAACGACACGTCTGATACATAATTTGATACATTTTTATTTTCTAGGCAGCGTGTCTCCGGCAGTGAAAATAATTTCATGTCCTATTTGCAGTGCATTCTGAGATGTTCATGCAATGCATCCTATTTTATGACCAACAATCTTAGTCACAGTTCCCATGGATGTATTACTGGTGTTTTTAAGATGCTTTATATGTGTAACACAACACCCAACTGTACAACAGACTGTGCACATTGAGATTATGAACATCTTTTTTTTTTTACCAACTGTTACTACAATGAGAACATTTACTCTCTCAATTTAGCTGAACTCGACAAATCATGTGGTTGAAAACAAAACTGATGTTGCTTTTCTGATTTCACCCATAGAAATCCATGTTGATCATTGATCATGAGAGGGACATACATACGGATCAACGCACAGCTGAAACATGATTTATGTCAAATGGGGTGAGCTCAGTTTTAGGAAGGTGTTCCCAATGTTTTGTACCCATCATGTCTGCATGTGAACTAACGTGGGGGTGTGCGAATATAATGGGGGGGGGGGGCCTCACTTTTTCACAAAAGAAAGCCTAATTGGAAGCACATGTGTTACGCTGTGCAGCAGTTTGGCTGAGGGGGTGGGATGGAGGTGTGTGTGTGCGCGCGTGCATGTGTATGAGAGGGTGGAGGGGGTGTGGGGTACTATTGGGAATGAGGGTGTTACAGATGAGAGAAAGAAACGGAAAAAGGGAAAAAAAAACTGTTTGGAGGGAGGGGGTGGAGAGGGGGGTGGGGCTCTGTTGACTGGGAGGGCATGAGAACGTAAACCTCTATGTAAGTCAAGCGATTTACTCAGCCCTGGGAATGCACGAGAGAGTGAGGGGGGGCATGTGTGAGTGGACTCAATGAAAACCATATTGTCCAATAAACAATATGCTAACATAAGTCCATAAATAAAGACACAATCTCTCTCCCTCTCTCTCTCTCTCTCTCTCTCTCTCTCTCTCTCTCAGTTCACCATGACCACAATGATCCAGTGATGTACTGATATGCAGCGTCCTTCACTCAAAGCAACTTGACATTGGTAAATGCATGCAGATGGTCTGAACACGGCCCATTCACCACTCATGGTCCCTTTTAATGGCCAGCCACCATGGTTTTCATTTGGGTAATTTGCTGCATTGCACATTTATGGTTCTTCCCATGTACAGTATTAAAGGCTGTTAGGGAATATAATTTAGAGATGATAGGATAACATGGATTTATGTCACAATTATCTTTCATAATGATAGTTATCTAGTAAATCCCGTTACTCTCCCCCAACAAATCTACAATGACATCTCAAACATGCATGAAATAGGTATCGTCCTCATCTGGATGATAAATGACACCGCTGTAAAATGGCTTTTTCGTTATAACAGTTTTATTTTATTTCTCGACCGCTCAGTGCAATAAGGGACCAACTTGAGAACAAAAAGCCAAGGGACTCGGCGTATACACCTCCCCTCTATGGCATGCTCAGATTTATATGCTTTCATAAAAACAGGCCAGAAATGTCTGGCTTAGGGCCCAATCTCCCATCCGCATGTTTGGACCTCCGCCAGGAAAATAATGTCCTGCAAGAAAAGACAACGCTTTTCATTTATTACTATAAATTACAAAGGCCAGGCAGGTGAAGGAAGAAGAGCGGAAAGCCAATGAAAGAGGTGAGTGATGTGAATAGAAGAGGGAGAGGGAGGAGGAGGAGGAGGTGAATGGTCAGGGAGGAGAGGGGGAAGAAGGTGGATAATGTGGATGCAGAGGAGTGGAGAGTGGAGTCTTGGAAGTCGAGATGGACACCCTAAAGGGCCGGAAATGAGGGTTACATTTCTCTCCTGTCCTTCCTTCAAACCACCCCGCGTCCCTCCCAACCCCCACCCCCACCCCAAGCTCCTCACTCCTGCATGGCAGCACTTGAATTCTGGGTCTCATCATAGTTACCTGCCAGGGATTAACTGGGACCTGTTACCCCTCAGCTCGCTCTCTTACATTACTCTTGCTCTCTATTTCTCTTTCACCCTCTCTCTCTCTCTCTCTCTCTCTCTCTCTCTCTCTCTCTCTCTCTCTCTCTCTCTCTCTCTCTCTCTCTCTCTCTCACTCACTCACTCACACACACACACACACACACACACACACATGCTGTGAGAGTCAGTAATGGGAACCAGCTGGGCTTTCAAGGCCATGCAGTGGTCCAGACAGGCCCATTCATAACCCTCCAGTGAGTTTTAATGAAGGTGGGTTCTGGGGCAGCAGCGTGGTGGGAGTGGGGAAGTGATGAAAGGGAGATAGGGTTGACTCCCTCTTCCTCACTCTCTACCCCATGAGCCACGACTATATACCTGAGCCTCTATATGGGCAATAAGTCTGACGTTCATCCATCTATTTACAGCCTTCGTTCAAAGTGTGCCCATTACTCCACCTGCTCTCTTCTGGACAAGATGGTTGGAAATTACACAACACTGCAGACCAAAATGAAACGGGGAGGGGAAAAAAAGGATGCCGCACAATTTTGGGGTTAAACGCTGACTCTCTGCTTATGTATTACCATCTGATTTCATGCATAATTTTTCATGCCATTGTTAATTTTTTGGCTGCATGTGATTTCCATTGATTGCAAAAATATTAAAATTCAACAACCTTGTTTAAGCTAATGAGTGTAAAGAAAGTCCATGGGTATAGCTGGCACGTTAGCTGTACCCCCCCATACATTACTGAGGAGGGGGAGGGAATTGTGGTTTGAGTCTTCAGCTAGACCTATACATTGTTGGAAGTATGTGTTACGGTAACATTCGTAGACCCTTTCATTGTTAAGATGAAATCCCACACCAGGGAATACATTTTCGACGACTGGGGCTGTGTAAGGACATATACATGGCGTTTACCAATGTGTCACACATCCCTCCTCTCCACTTGATAAGCGACGATATTTGATCTCGATTCATAAAACATGCCTTTTTTGTAAGCGTTCTTCTAGTGGCTTTAAGCCCTGTTGGACAGGAGTTGACGGTGGTGCTTTAGTGTTTTGCTGTTAACACTCTGCCCCGCAGCCTTTCAGAAAGTGAGCTGATTTTAAGTGTCGCCTAAGCCTACCCAAATGGCCCCTGCATTTCTGCATCTGGTCTGGGCAGAGAAGTGTGTGTGTGTGTGTGTGTGTGTGTGTGTGGTAGTGGGGGTGGGGGTCTTGGGCAAAGAGTAAAATTGAAATCGGCTTTTTTTTTATGTGCTCATACATAACAATCCGTAATGGAAGCCAAATGCTGTATTGTGTGGTGGATATTTGGTATTTTTTTTATGTGCAAGCATGTGCACACATGTTAGCGAGAGCGACTGCTCCACAGACTGATCACTTCTGTCTTGCTCGCTCAGAAAGAAGATGGGTGTTGTTGTAACCCGAGCTGGTGATGTAGCAAAGGAGAAACAGCCTTCGCACCCCGAGGTCAGATAGACCAACAAACAAGGATCATGGCAGCACCAGTGCACATGCCAGTTCTCTCTGTCTCGTACACACACAAACACACACACACACACACACACACACACACACACACACACACACACACACACACACACACACACACACACACACACACACACACGCACGCACACACACACACACAGAGGCACAGATGAAAAAGCACACCATGAATGACTGAGAATCCTGTTGGGTTATTCCCACTTTCAAGCCAATATGGGGAGAATGAATAAGCAAATCAATAGATAGATAGATAGATAGATAGATAGATAGATAGATAGATAGATAGATAGATAGATAGATAGATAGAGACAGAGAGATAGATAGACAGACAGACAGACAGACAGACAGACAGATAGATAGATAGATAGATAGATAGATAGATAGATAGATAGATAGATAGATAGATAGATAGATAGATAGATAGATAGATAGATAGATAGACAGATAGACAGATAGATAGATGCCTAGGACTTTTGCACACCATGAATGACTGAGAATCCTGTTGGGTTATTCCCACTTTCAAGCCAATATGGGGAGAATGAATAAGCAAATCAATAGATAGATAGATAGATAGATAGATAGATAGATAGATAGATAGATAGATAGATAGAGACAGAGAGATAGATAGATAGACAGACAGACAGACAGACAGACAGACAGACAGACAGACAGACAGACAGATAGATAGATAGATAGATAGATAGATAGATAGATAGATAGATAGATAGATAGATAGAGGGATAGATAGATAGATAGATAGATAGATAGATAGATAGATAGATAGATAGATAGATAGATAGATAGATAGATAGATAGATAGTCAGCCTAGGACTTTTGTGAACTACCAGATGGCATTATTGGAGAAAGTGATATCAACCAGTTTCAGTATAACGCTTAGTGAGACAGCAGGTGTCCCATTTTAGAACAAACTTATTCATCTGTCTGAATAGGCAAGGCCAGATTGTCCATTGTGATTGTGACTGTGCTGTACATGTTGTGTCTGGCCGCTCTGAGGATTTCCTCTGGGAAGTGTCTGGCTGGTGTTGCGATGAAGCCTCACTGAAATTGGGCGGAGGTCCACCACTAAACAGCTAAACAGGCTCCTTAGGTGAGGGGCACAGAGATTTCCCTCTCACTCTCGCAGTTGAACATGCACGCACACACACACACACACACATACATACAGCAAGCGTGTGTGTGAGTGTGTGTGTGTGTGCATGTGTGTCAGTATGTTTGAAGGAGAGGAATTAGGGGTTTGTCACAAACCTCCCACGCTCTCCACTTCAGCCCCGGTGGCCGCTCCGCCTTTTATATTTCCCACATAGTAACTATGTGGTTTTTCTAGCTAACCCCAGGAATGTTCATGCCAAACAAATAGCACAACACATGGCCTTATGCTGTCTTGCCACCACGCTATAACGATTCAGGAAATATTTCAGCCATGCAGAGGCCCGATATAATCTTACTTTCAATGTCATAGCAACGTAGACTGTCCTATGGACGCCTGACAGCAGAAGCAGAGGTGAAGCACGTGTCCCACTGAGTTGTACTACGACTGTCGTCTCTAGGCTTAAATGTGTTCACCAGCGTTAATACAAAGTAATAACAACAATGATAATAAAAATGAAAAAAAGAAGCAACGTTTGTTGTATTAATTGATATTACATCAACTAAGGAGACGATGGTGTGTGCATATGTATCAGCTGGTGTGTGAGATCAATCAGCCCAGTGCAGCAGGCCACACTGTGCCTTGGCTGCTGGGTGTGGTTATGGGCTCATGTCACACGAGGCTGTGTGGTGGTGGTGTGGAGATTACTGCGGGGTACAGGTCGTGTGGAGTTGAGGCAAAGATGGCTGTCTCTCTCATTCTGCTGGGCTTTCCTCCCTTTGAAGCGGCCTGCATGGGGGCTGAATCACCGAGCAGCCATCAGTGCGCCAGGCTGAGGGCCAAGAATGCAGGAGCTGCTGGTTGTTGCGCTGGAGGGATTTCCTGTCTGAGGGGTCTTCTCATCGTTGTAATGTGATCTGCCCTTGGTCTAAAAATATACCACTGTCCCTGCAGGAGATGGTGGTGTAAAGCTAGTGGGGCACTAATGCTGCCTGTTTCCTTCCTAAGAGGACGCTGTGGTGCTGATAGTGGCTCAAGTTAGCTGTAATGACGGCACGCTAGACGAGCGGCGCTGCGCAGTAAAACGCTGTGGGGCTCAAAGAAAACAGGTGATGTGTCCAGAGGCTTCCAGTGATCTGCTTACACATCGGTAACAATTATACTCAATACCCCTCTGACTATTTGGTTCCATCGGATGTTGGCTTTCATCAATCAAACTGATTTTGTGAATGCACTGGATGTAGTTTTAAGAGGGAAATAGGAGGGAGAATCAAAACCGGAACTCCATGATATTTACTTTCGAACTGATGGCAGGTTTCAGCAGTTTTGGTTTCACAGTTTTCTGTGTTGGGTGACCTCAACTCTGCACCAGCATAACAGAGACACCATACTAACAGATCTGCCCTATTCATCAATGCACCGTGCAGCAGCGAGTGAAAGATGGAGAGAGACAGAGAGCTACTGGGGGACATGGAATGGAAACTGTATCAAAGATTATTATGAGAGGGGGTAAAACAAACAACCAACCAACCCCAAAAAGAAAAAAAAGAAGAAAAAAACAAGACTTTGAGATATGTGACTCTGAAAGGCTGATTATTTCCATGAGGGCTTTGGTTCCTCACTGCAGGTCTGTGTTGATCAGAGCCCTGGTACCCCTGGTGAGGTATCTCTCAGGAACATTATGCAGCAACTTGGTAGGCTCAGTCATCGTTTTTCACAGAGAACCTACCCACCCTCCGCCCAAAGAAGAAGAAAAAAGAAAAAAACAGCATGAGACATAGAATAGAGAAAGATAAACAATGAAACCAAAACACAGTTTCCCTTTGAACATGTCTCTGCAGAAGCATGTTTCAAACATTTTATGCAATGAGAAGATGGAGGATTTCTCTCAGGAGTTCACTCCACTTTAGAAATGACAGAACAAAGAGGTGAAAAAATGCTAAGTGGACATTGGAAATGAGAGAGACCCAATAATAATGGAAATAAATCGGCCCACAGCTTTTTTTTTTTAATCAACGTGGAGCTGATTTATTTTCCGCACGGCTCTGCAGTTTTTGTCTGGGGGCAGAACAGACTGTGCTCTGTTCGGTGGCCTGCTCACACACACACACACACACACACACACGCACACACCAGGTGTGGGGCAGACGGCTGAAACAGTTAAAAGTAAACTGAACGTGGTGGAAATTGATCTGCTTCTAAATTTCGGGGCTTTTTTTTCTCTTTCTTCTTTTTTTCTTTTTACAGCTTTGTCAGGCGAACTGAAGTGCTGTTGCAATCTCACAAGATCTGCTTTCTGTCTTGGGTACCTGCAGAGACGTAACAGCCTGCTACGTTTTTTTTCCCCCCTCTTTTTTTTTTTATAAAACATTTGTAATGCTGTCTTAACCAGTTGCTCATCATCACATGTAGTCGTGCACGTCTCTTCAGTCGGCGTATCTGAAATGCCACTTTGTCAAAATGTAAGGTGCAGATGCTAAAACACAAACATATTATAAAGTGTTTTTCTGCTTGGAGGATCTCTGAATTTAGGCCACGGAGTGGAATACATCTTGCAAAAGAGACATGGGGGGTGGAGAGAGAGAGAGAGAGAGAGAGAGAGAGAGAGAGAGAGAGAGAGAGAGAGAGAGAGAGAGAGAGAGAGAGAGAGAGAGAGAGAGAGAAAGCAATTGTGGAGATGATGAAGACATAAACAAACATTTGGAGGGTATGATAAACGGATCTGCCGAGACCATCTAGGAATGTTAGAATGAAAAATGACAGTCAATCACATGAGGCCTTGCCTGTAGGAACCCCACTTTGTGCCCTGGACGAGAATGACCGATTCCCCAAGTATTTTAATCGTTTGCCCTCCCTCTCCTCTCCTCTCCTCTTTTTTTCCATTTTGGTGCACAGGGAGCACGGCATCCATCTTCCTCCGTTCAAAAGAGGGGAGGTAAGGGAAGAGGAGTGCAAGCACTTCAAGTAGGGCTTAGCCAAAAACAGTATAACATGCATATTAGCTGGAGGATGTGATGGATGGGCCTATGGATCACTCAGATAGCTGTGCTTGTTAGACACTTTGACTTGAGGATTGGATGTCAGGCCATAGAGAAACCACAGCACAAACACACACATATATTTTTCCATTATGAATTCTTAAAGCTATCAAATTTACTTGTAATAGTTAGGTTGTCGATTCCTGATAGATATATTATACTTGGCTGATAATAGACCAACCTTTTTTGTCTGATGAAAGACTTGCATCCGTGAAAAGCGGCGTTTCAGTAAACAGTTAAATCAGACGTCTGACACATGTGTATATGAAAGTGGGTATGAATGTAGCGTGTTTCAGATGCGTTACACGCACAAACATGCTGTTAAGTAAGCTTTGGTTTCAGGGGGGAAATATGATAATCAGTCAATTGAGGTGGTGTGGTTTTCATCTGAAACAGCAAGTTTTTGCGGTCTACATTTCTGGTGAATTGCACTTGAGCTCCAACAGCAATGAAAACTCCCGAGCTACAAGCAAAATACATTGAGATAAAAACTAGCACTGTGAATGACTGTTTTTATTACCTGCCATATATGGGATCACCTTTCACAGCTTTTGTCTGTGGCGTGATATAAGCTCTACAGGTGGCCCTGTGGACATATTAAGACTGCTGGACTCTCCTACATGGATGGTTGTGGAAAGAAGAAAAGGCCTCAAGAGGCCAATGCAAAAAATCCTAACAATTTAATGAAAAAAAAAGAAAAATGTCATAAAGAATTATGAATATAGTGCCTTTTAACACTGGATACGCTGTATGTCAGTGACACGGGACTCGTTGCACAACTTCAAGATGACTCAAGTGACATACTTTATTGCTCAAGTTAAGTTGTGCTCAAATCTGACATATTGTTTCGCTGCAGTACTGTGCATGCAACCCCAAATATGGCTGGCAGACAGTCAAATATGCTCGGAGATGGAGCAAATGGAGGTTTGGCTCCTCTCTGAGAGATGATGTTTCACTGATGAATCAAACAAACGTAAATTGGACAAATTGGGAGTGTGATCCACTCAAGTTCATGGCTTCTACTTTGGCATGTGACTGCAGTTTGAGAACCGCACTGAAAAAAAGGCACACAGCGCTTAAACGGCTCACTGCTGCCCTCTATCCAAGAATAACAGTTATTACAGGAAACTGAAATTAAAAAAAGGGGGGGGGGGAGAAAAAAGAAAAGAAACACCAGCCAGGCATTGAGGAGTCGAAAAAAATAAAGCTTAAATATAACGACGAGAAGTCCACGGCACAATTCCAGGAATACCATTTCATGGTCATCCGTGACAGTCATCCCTTCTTTGTCAGCCTGGCAATGTGTTTCCAGGAATGCAACTGCAGACGCAGCACTTCTTTGTCCCAATGTGTGTTTCATTTGGGCCCTCTGTCTCAAACACACATGTGGCTCAAATATGCAGCCCAGCAGTCCAACAGAAACAGATTGTACCCCAGTCAGGTCCTAATGTGCACCTCAGTGGATCGCGCCTCCGTGACACCAAACTAAGTCAGACAGGGCCACGTGTTCGAAAATCTAACACACATTCTTCAGAAGCTCTGTCACAGTACTATACGGATGAGTCTGTGGTAAATCATTATTGAAAGCCTAAAGAAAGAAAGAAAGAAAGACAGAAAAAAAAGCATTCATGTTGGACTAAATCTAATTGCAAAAACGTACACAGACTCAGAGAACCACAAATCAGAGAATTACAAAAGGAGTGTTGTGTCTGAATTAAAATATCTGTATGTAATAAAATCACAGTGAAGTTGCTCTGACTCACGCCAACACAAATACTGGCTGTTCAAAATAGAAGTCTGTTGTGCGCTTGTAAGTGATTCTCAACAGTAATTTTAACCTACAATGAAACCAAATAGGTTGTCTTTGCTGCATCCCCAGATAACATCCGGATGTGGGCCACTTCAGGCAATGATGCGGCACTGATGGCCTTCTGGCCCTGACAAAATGGATGTGAGCCTGAACTGGCCCACATGTATAATAGCAAATATGGCCCAAATATGTCAAATCAATTGTGGGCCTTTTTTGGCAAAGATGTGGCGCTCTCGGCAACATGTAATCTGGATGTGACCCTGAAGTGGGCTGTGTGGTAAATGGTGAATATGGCCCAAATATCACAAAACAAATATGGGCCACATTTGGCAAATACGTGGCACATGTGGCATTGCTATGGCTTGGTTCTGGCCCAGATCTGGCCAACAGGAGTGGACCGCCCAAGTGCCATCATTCCATGTGGTATGTTAGCCAGATGAAGTGTCTGGGTGTGGGACGGGTTCAGGCCACAGCAATTTTGCTATCTGGGTCAGGACAATTCCTTCATATTTTCAGGAAATTTGTTAATGGCAAAAAAATAAAATAAATAAATAATAAATAAAAAAAAATCTCAATTAGTTTTTCCCCTGTAAATCTTCTTGCAATTATTCTAATTCCTTTTTTTTCCTACCCCTTTTTCTTCCCAATTGTACTTGGCCAATTACCCCACTCTTCCGAGCTGTCCCGGTCGCTGCTCCACCCCCTCTGCCGATCCGGGGAGGGCTGCAGACTACCACATGCCTCCTCCGATACATGTGGAGTCACCAGCCGCTTCTTTTCACCTGACAGTGAGGAGTTTCACTCGGGGGACGTAGCGCATGGGAGGATCATGCTATTCCCCCCAGTTCCCGCCCCCCGAACAGGCGCCCCGACCGACCAGAGGAGGCGCTAGTGCAATGACCAGGACACATACCCACATCCAGCTTCCCACCCGCACACACGGACAATTGTGTCTGTAGGGATGCCCGACCAAGCTGGAGGTAACAATTCTAATTCCTTTAACGGAAACCACCACCCAAGTCATATACTAGAAGTACAACATGAGTTTTTGTAAAAACTAGATAATAACATGATCCATGTAATAGTTGGTATGTGAGGCACATTTAGCAAAAATATTCTGAAGTGCAGACACACACTGCAAAATAAAAGTATACTAGTTCACTATTGAAATGGGAAAGTTGCTGATGGACTCATATGGAGAGCATATTGTAGGCATGAGCCTCGTCTTCAGTACTTATGCTTGGCGAAAAGCAAACCACTGTATCTTTTATTGCAGGAAAAGGAGTCAGACAAGGCACACCAATCACCTGTTTTCTTTCCTTTTATAAAAGGTTGGTATTATTTACTGTTTATTCTGTGAAAGGTACATACATACTGTTGAAAGTAAATTGCACCATTAGGGACAAATAAATTATCATGCCTTTGTGTAAGTCATTGGACAAGTATAAGATAGTCTTGTCCAGTAGAAGACATTATGGGGGAGGGAGGCCAGGATGAGCGTGACTCTGTCAACCACCAAGAGGATTCAAACAAATCTGGTTGGCCGGATTCACCAAACAGGCAGTCGGTACATATTAGACACATTTAGTATGCTGTGTTTATATCCTGATCCACAACTATGTGTGTGTGTGTGTATGTGTGTGTGTGTGTGTGTGTGTGTGTGTGTGTGTGTGTGTGTGTGTATGTGTGTGTGTGTGTGTGTGTGTGTGTGTGTGTGTGTGTGTGTTGGGAGGTAATACATTATCCCTCCAGAAACAGATTTTATGTTTGTTCTTACATCCTACTTGTTTACAGCTTGTGGAAAGAGAAAATCAAGTTAGACAAATGGACAGGCTGTGAAAGGAAAATCCACCCTAATACAGAATTTGTATTGTGCTATATTTTCCATAATCATGCACCATTCAGTTCCTGACAGCTCTCCCAAAGCTGGAGACTAGATGACCTCAACCGCAGTCTGCGATGTCGTCTAAAAACTGATAGGGAATAAAATGGGACGATGTTCAATTAGAGCTATTCAGTTGACAATAAATGGCAGATTGAGCTCATGAACACAGTATTTTTGTTGAGCTTTTACACCCCACCCAAAAAAAAAAAAAAAACCCCAAAAAACAAAAAACCCACATTTAAAAAGGGTGCTTAGGTTTTGAATATGAAAATGTGCTCGTATCCCTCCAAACTGGCTGTGGGTAATAGCAGTCTGCAGGGAGTCCAACCCTGATGCATCGTCAATGTCTTGATTACATGGAGGATAAGAGCACCAGCTATTTCTGCATTTCGGCCTGAGAGACCTTTTCATGTTCGCTGATCAAGGATTAGCCGGGTGCAATATATTTGAATATGGTTTCTGCATGCATTTCCATTTTAACTCAGTTCCATAAAACCATGACAGAGGGCCATAAGACAGCATCCAAGTAAACCCACACACTGGCAGCACGATTTACTGCTGGGACATAAATAGCACCCCAGTGTCTGCTCTTAAGATGTTCTGACTGGAGAAAATAATGATGTATGAGACACATAATGTGCCATTTATATCTGGAGGGATCACATTTATTGGTATCTTACAGCTATTTAGTACATTCACATATAATTATAATAGACACTGAAGAGTGAAGTGGTCTTATTTCACCAATACAACACTAACTGTACAATGTGTATGTGTGCCTGCTGTGTTTTTAGCTCAGTCAAATCATTTTATTGTTTACTCCCTTTGTATATAATATATAGTCAATCCTTGTGTATATAACTGAAGATTGTTGTGTTGTAGTGTTGTTATTCTATGTTAAGTACACTGAGAGAGCCACGCAACCAAAGTCAAATTCCATGTATGTGCAAATCTACATGGCCAGTAAACATGGTTCTGATTCTGATTCCGATTCTGATTTGTCCTCGACAACCGGAGGAAGCGCAAAAGACAAGATAAAACAGTTTGCATTTCAACTAGTTGGTGATTGTTGCACAAACGTACCAATATCGGCAGAACCTTTAGATTGCATTCATTCCAAAAATTAAATTTCTTTTCTTTTTTTTCTTTTTAAATGAACAACTAAAGGGAATGAGGGAAAGACGCAGAGAGAAAAGCAAGCAGACAGACAGAGTGAGAGAATTGTAGAGAAAGAGAAATAGAAGTGTAGCAGTCTTCCAAGATGTAACAGGCTGCTTGCCAGATGCGCTCATGGCAGTTGGACGACAGATACAATGAAATTTTAGATCATTCTATAAATATTGCTGCCTACTGCTTCCAATTAACTTCAGATTATCACTAAACCATGCCACTGACTAGCCATTTCTTATCAGGCGCTGGGTAATTAATTACCTTTCTCTGGACGAGGCAGTCATTAAAAGTGAACCGGGGGGCACAGGGTGACAAAGAGGGGTCCGTGGTGATGTATGTGCATTTTAAACTGATCTGACAAGAAACGGATTGCAAGGTATTTTGCCTGGCCCACTCAAGGGGCTCCTAGGGGACCCAGCTTTTGTTTTTGCGGAGTCTGTCTTGTTGTGTTGCTTTATGTGGAGTTTTACGAGGAATAATACGCTGAGGTCATGGATGTGGAAGCTGACAGCATCTTTCATTGGTCTGCCCATGAGCTCCCTCCCTGCTCCCAGAGGGCCTCCTCCTGTTACCGTGCTAACGCCTCCCGCCTCCCACCTCCCTTCTGGACCAGCGCTCCTTCATTTGTGGGGTTCAACCAAACATTGAAAGGTTTAGGATTTCACTTTTCTTTTCTTTTTTTGCTCTCTCACTCTCTCACTTGCTGTCCATCCTTCTTACCTTGACAGACAAGACAAGCAAGCATCTCAGACACTTACCACATAAAGCGACATGAGCAGAAGAAGTCTTGTGTAAAATTCGATCTCGGTGCAGTCGTGATCATACTCAACACAAACTTTGAAAAGGTGAAAGTGGTGATTATAGAAATGCTACAATTGTTACAAAGTTACAGAGTTACAATTTCATTAAGCGGACACTTTTATCTAAAGCGACGTACAACTGCAGTTACTACAACACAAGCAAGGATCTAGTCAGGAGGCGACAACGCAAGTAAGTACCAAAAAACTAGGTTAAAGTCCGAAAGGACATGTCAACAGGCAGTGCACAAAGGCAATGCATAGGATTCATAGAAGGGATTTTTTAAAAATAATTATTCTTTAGAAATACTCTTTTTAATTGATAATTCCTTCATATTTGAGGTTTTCTGTTTTATTGACACAATTAAACCTTTTGAAACCAGGCAGCAGACCATAAATACTTTAAGTTTATTCAGTCAACAATTATGGCCCAAACCAGGTTTTTGTTCCTTTTCACATAACTTAACACTCATAATATGTGGCAGCGGGCCACATTTTCTTTGATTTTAACGGCAAAACAGTCAACAGTTTTGGACTTGGGACTTGGGATTAAGAACTGCATAAATATTTCACCTCTGAGTAGATGAGCCGAGTGCAGCCTTGATGTTCGCGGCACCTCTGATTGACAGAACTGACAACAGGCTCTTGGGACTCACATTCTCAAAATACCATTGATGTGGCAGGAACTAGCAGCAGTGGAACGGTGCCAAAAACACAAGGATGGAAAATTAATATTCTCCTCAGGCTTCACTTTAATAACCAAACAAAAAGACTGGATTTGGATTTTATTTTTAAATATCTTTGTTGCCAGAATAAATATGCACAGACTCACACATGCATAAGCACACACATATATACTATGTGCATATATACATTCAACTATTTGCACCCACCCACACATGCACACACGCACGTGCGCGCGCACGCTCACACACACACACACAATGTTTTCCATCAGATTGCAGTGTTATGGTTTTCATTAGTGAGGGACATGTTAACTGTTGAGGCTAAAAAGCCACATAGACGCCACCCAGCCACGGGGCCTGGTTGTGGTGATGTGGCGTGTTGGGTGAGGGATCTGGCTGAAGGACTCGGAGAGTGACACGTCCTCAAAGCCAGATGTAAAGCGCCACAGCATTTCATCAATTTAAACTTCTTCATTTCTCCTTGTCTCCTTATTTGCTTTATACTTATATGTACGTTTGTAGCACTATTTGTCAATCTCTAAAGTGTGAAGTAATTCTAAATGGACAAAAACAAAAAATACCACTGCTGCTCTGTAAAATAGTTATTCTGTAAATTTGCAGTTAGGCATAATATTTCACACGTTGACATGCAAAGTAAAAATGAGTGGACATTAAAATAATGTGAGACCCTATGGAAGCTTTTGTCAATTAAGTCATTACTGATTCAGTGGTAAACCGTATTTTCCAGTGAGACTGTGTGTGAATGTGCACCATCGGTGTGGTGTTTTATGCACAATAAAGTCCAGGTTTTGTGCTACTTGATTGATATTGGCTAGCAGCAAACTGTTGTAACTCTCAACGGCTGTCTGCAGACTTTTACCCCTGCCTCCCTTTTCACAGCTGTTTCCTGCCCGCAAACTGCTGAAACAGTGGTGTAGTGGGGCCAGGGTTGGGCCAACACAAACCAAAGTCTCCCTCCTGAACACACAAGCGCAAAGAATGCACATTGCTCCGCTACTTGTCACCTTGCAGCACTTCCTGTTGGAAAAGAGCCATTTCCTGTTTCCTCTCGCCTTGGTAAGGGGCAAAGGTTTAGGCTTCAACTATGCCTGAAGAACAGTAGGGATGAGGAGTGGACTCTATCCACCTCCTCCTGTGTTTCTCTCCCTTCCCTTCGCTCTCACCAACACAATCACCCTCTTCCTTTTCTCTTTCATTCTCTGTCTCATTACCTCCACCCTGTAACCTCCATCCCTCTCCCTTTCTCTTCTCACAGAAAGACAAAGCAAACCACTGTTTCAGTTTCCAAGTTGTCCCCCCCCCACATGCATGTCCCATGTAGCATGTTTCTGTTACAACACGTCTAGACAGAATCAAGCCGTGTGAAATTATGGCAGTCATACAACCTTAATTTGGGCATGGCAGCAGCACACAGGTTAGAGGAACAGGCTTGTGATGGGAAGGCTCCTGGTTTTGAATTGCTCGACAGAACTTAAGGAAAAAAGGGATGAGTACTGCTTTCGTGCCTGTGAATAGCTAATGAAAGTGTACCCTTGAGCCAGGCACTTTCTGATGTTCCATGTAACATCTTCTTCTTCTTCTTCTTTCAGCTTGTTCCGTTTCACCTGATGTTCCGTGTAACACACAGGATCAGTTATACACCTGAGCCTATCAGCCAACCAATAGTCTTTGCTAAGGACCTTGTTTTGTAGACTGAGGTGTGTAACTGCTTGGTTGGAACAAAGACCTGCACCCACACCGGCCCTTTCTGGATCATGTTGCCCATCCCTGTTCTCGTGCCATATTGTCTTCGATCATCCTCGTGTGTTCATCGTTTTCCTGTATTCTTTCCTAATGTGAGTCTCCATGGTGTTTGACTCTGTTTTTTGGATTTTTTTTGCCTACTCCCTGCCTGGCTTTGTTTGTTTCATTCAGACTGATCACCTGTGTATGACCACCTGGCTTTCCAGTAATAACTTTGCCTTTATGAACTTTACCTTGTGTCCTAAGTCTTTCTCAGCAAATGAGTTTCTGTTCTACCCAGAGACGTCCCAGTTCAGAGGCCATAACTAGATGTCTATGGAGTTCTAGCCATCTACCACGTAGGCATTTATTCCCACATATAACTGGTTGAGTGCTAAGCACTGTGTTGCTGAATAGAGCAGCTAGTAGTGAGTTCAGATGAAGAGGGGTACCACTCTGAAGATGACTTTTTCAGGGCACCCAGTTAGTTTTCACATCAAACACTGAATTTCAGGACACGCTGTCTGAATATTTTCCCCTCCATCTCTGATGACAAATCAAAACAGTCCTAAATGAGAGCTGTTTATCTCCAGGGTTGAACTAAAACAACTGTTTAGAGACAAACCTAAAATGTAGGTTGTTGATGATGGGGCAGGGAATAGAAATGGTTGAGAAATGCTGGAGCTCACTTCAAAGTGGTCCCAAATGAGCAGGCACATAAATGGTTTGCCCCTCATGTGTGCTCAGCACAATCACTCCAAGTTAGGGAGGGCAAAGGAATGAGGCAGGTTGTTTGTGACAATTAAGCTGATGCCAGATATTGTCTCGCTATGGCCTCCGCAATCACTCGTCCCCATCAGCCAAGCTCTGTTTATCAGTAATTGTAATTTGGAAAGAACTTTGTGGCGATTAGGCTCAGGGAGTGTCCAGACGGAGAGCTCACCCAACCCTAAACAAGAGAGCAGTGTTTGGGTGGTGTTAACACGAGCTCCCCCTGAGAGGAGGAAGATGAGGATGAATAGAACAGGAGGAAGGAAAGAAAGGAAGGGATGGGAAAATGGAAGGAAGGAAGGAAGGAAGGAAGGAAGGAAGGAAGGAAGGAAGATCGAAATGGAGGCAGAATGGGACAGACAGAAATCAGAGACACCGTACTGTTGTCTAGTCTTTGGTCCATACTGTCTGATAAAGGGACATTTGAGAGAGTTTCTACCATTTCACTTCATGCATTACAGTCAAAAAACGAAAATGTATTAATTCAATGTTCGTTCATACTCGATATAAATGTGTATATGTTAAGACAAACTTCTAAGAGTTAGAGTTTTTATAGAGACCACAACCCTTTTTAAAGCAGAAATCAACTTATCTGTTTCATCTCATAAGTGCACTGTAAGCCGCAATATTGAATCTAGAAGTCTGGCATGAATGATGATGATGATGCATACATGATTTGCTATCGATACATAATGAAAAAGGGTAAAGTATATATAAATTTCAACTAAAACTTGAGTTCAATAAAGTATGAGCTGCAGATTTGAATATTAGGGTTTATTTTTCAACACCGCTTTGGGTTGGATTTGACCAGAAGCATTTGATTTGTTCAGGCCACAGAAACCTCTTCAGCCAAAGCAAAGTGTAACCCCCCCCCACACACACACACACACACACAGGCTGGTGACATTAGGCCACACCATGTTCTCAAAGTTTCCCCATGTGGCTCTTTTCTCCTTTTCCTTTCTAGTCTGAATACAAAACATTGCGGACATCTCACCCCTGGGAATCAGTTTCATGTCTCAACATTGTATTCGGTCTTTGATAATGTTTCATGATACACAACACAAATTGTCTGGCCGACAGTCAGAGAGAGAGAGAGAAAGAGAGAGAAAAAGAGAGCGAGAGATGGAATGAAAGCAGCATCTGTTGAAGTCATTCGGAAATTATGTGCACGCACATACTTTTCTTGAATTGCTCCATCTGCATATTACAGCAAAGACGACCAAATTCAAATAGGCATACAAACATTTCTCAACGATATGCATTTTATTTATTTATTTATTTGCTGGTTTATTTTTTACCAGGTTAGTTTTATTTTTTTAGTTGTATTTTTTTTTTTGCTAACAAAGTACAAGTGTGGGAATTTAAACATATACGAGGAGCTTGACTGCTCTCTACTGGACACATTTTGTAACTGCATGCTACCTCCAACTGGGTTCAAATTGTAGGGGTTGCTAATTTTGATTTCTCGGCATTCACACGGCTTGTTGAGACAGGCTGTGGTGCATTACCACGCCTGAGTGTGTGAAATGTGCTGGTTTCAGCAGGTGCTAAGAGCTCAGCCTAATGATTTGACGGTGTTTAGAGCAGTGTTTAAAGTGCTCTGTCTATTCCTCATCAACACACACACACACACACACATTTTAGGCATCTCTGTTTCTCATTTTATACATCTCATCATTGCGGCATTTTGAGTGTAGATGGTTAATTAACTACACAACACACAACCTCTTGGCCAACTTCTGTGAACCCACAGCTATAAGCATCTAGTCCCGTTCTCTCATGAGAAAGAGTTGTGTTCTTCTTAGGATCAGTGGGTGACTAGTGTAAGTATTAGTTTGGTTTTTACAAAAGAATGACAGTACTTTGGCCTATTAGTGTCCAGTGCCATTTCAGAAAGAGTAATACCAGTTCTGCGATTTTGTATTTCCAGCCAAGAACATTTACTATACTTCAGCAGCATTAGCATCTGCTATATCAATTGCAATTTATTTTATGAATCCAGTTGTACTTTTTAAACACTGACTATTCCATAACAAATCGTTTTCAACACTGCATTGTGATTTTCGAGGAAGCCCATTGTTTTTACATCACTGTAGTAGAACTCTTCAGAGAAAACAATAAAAGCACCAAAAAAAAGTATACACACACAGGTCATTAAAACATTTTTTTTTCAAATGCAGAAATTCTGTAAACTGCATTTTGGATCATGAAAACATCATAATAAATTCATTTGAAAAACATGGAAAGGAATGGTATGCCTGTTTTTTAGAATATTGGGAATGCTGAAAAATTCATAAACTATGGCACACTTGAAACTCCAACCTATAGACAGCCCCCATTTTTCATCCCTGAGACCAATATAAACCCAGGGACTCAAGAGGCTGCCGGTTCTCACTGCTCCTGATTCAAGCCATGCCAAGCTTGTTTGAATTTGACTTCTTGTCCCCAAACCCCAAAGAAAGAAAATAAAGTCCTCCTCAGAGCTTTTTTTAGGGCTTTGCGAAGATCTTTTCTGTCTGTCTGCCTGTGTCCCTGTCTGTGAATCTGTCCATCTGTCTCTGTCTGCCTGTTTAACTGTCTGTCGATCTCTGTCCGTCTGTCTGTGTAGCTGTCTGTCTGTCTCTGTCTGTCTATATGTGTCTCTGCCTATCTGTCTGATTCAGTCTGTTTAGCGGTCTGTCTGTCTGTCTGTCTGTTTCTTTCTGTCTGTGTCTGTCTAGCTGTCTCTTTCTCTGTCTATCTGTCTGCCTGTCTGTCTCTGTCTGTCTCTATCCGTCTGTCTGTCTGTCTGTCTCTGACTGTCTGTCTGTGTCTCTGTCTGTCTGTATCTCTGTCATGTCTGTGTCTGTCTCTGTCGATTAGCTGTCTGTATCTGTCTATCTGTCTATCTGACTCTTGCTGTGTGTCTCCCTCACACATAGACATACAGTCCAGGTGCAAACACCTCGGCACAAATAAACATAAGTTTAAGTTGCATGTAAATGAGGAGCTGAAAGAGAGGTTTTGGTTTCATTTCATTTGAACCTAGAAAAATCAATTTCACATAAAAGTTATGTCTCATTATCAAAACAAACAACAAACAGAGATCAGTCTAGACTTGATGTAAAGAGAAGTAAAATTGACTGTATCAATCAACTTTCAAGCAGATGGAACAAATGAATCATGTTACCTACAAACAACAGCATATCTTTGTGCCCTTATTTAGACATTCGTTTCATAAAAGTCACATGGGAGATTGCTACATGGGCTTGGAGAAGGCACGAAAAAAACCAAAACAAAAAACAGCAGAATACTGTCCTTAGATGTTGCAACTAGAGCTGGCAAAGGATGGGTCAGGTCCTCACTTCCTCATCATGCTGAAGAATAGGAACATGTAGAAGCAACGCTGATCTGTCAAGGGCCCACTGCTGGGCCTCAGTGGCCTTTCCAGCCATCCTGTTGAC
The DNA here is from genome assembly GCA_022114975.2 of Lampris megalopsis. NCBI lineage: Eukaryota > Metazoa > Chordata > Actinopteri > Lampriformes > Lampridae > Lampris > Lampris megalopsis. Next base: position 33,462 of record JAJHIY020000019.1, on the reverse strand, counting down.
CCACAACTGCTCCTATTCTCCCCACTTGTTTACTTCCCTCCTTTCATTCTTCTCACCTGCTGTCTTCTCCTCCTCTAGGTCTTACTTGGGCTGAGACTACAGTTTGGTAGTGTTGTGAAGTAGGGGGTGTTGCAAGAGCAAGCCCACAGATGGGACCATTCCTCTTTTGAGTGTGGGTGGATAATATCATACTTTAATCATATTATCTCTCTATCGCTCTTAAAAAACACACACACACACACACACACACACACACACACACACACACACACACACACACACGCATACGCCCTCTCATCACAGACCACCAAAGTGTTGTCGTCATTTCATGGCTTCTGAATTACTTCTGGATCCATTATTTATCTTTCTTTTTTCTTTTTCTTTTTGCTAATTGTGAAAAAGATTAGGATGGTTTTTTTTGTTTCCCATTTACAAATCATTTTTCCCCCTTTAAATATGTGAAACCGAGACATTAGAAATACCATAGGGTGAATTCCTTATACGTTTTATCAACACAATTTAATTCAATATACATATTTGCTAACATACTAAGTGTGGCTGTATGCCACAAAATGGGGGCATGTTTATGTTCCCTCATCCTAACCCATACCCTAACTTTAACCTAACCCTAACCTAACTATATCAATTTATGAGGGAACATAGAGCTGAGCGAACATAGGGCTAAGGGAATATTGGGCTGAGGGAATATTGGGCTGAGGGAACATGGGGCCGAGGGAACATAGGGCCGAGGGAATATGGGGCTGAGGGAACATAGGGCTGAGGGACCATAGGGCTGAGGGAACATAGGGCTGACCCCCCACAAAGCTGCCATTTCTCTCACTGCATACAGCCACAACTGCATCAAATTCCTAAATGCTAAGCTAGTTGATGCTAGCGACTATTTTCATTGTGTTTTTAAAATTTGATCACACCCACCTTAACAAATACAAAAGTTCATATGAAAAGTTCAAGGCAATAATTGTATACTCCTATTCATTTTCCTGTTACCCCGGCAAGGCAACGGATCCAGAACCTCTTATTGGGTGGAAAACATTTGTCATACTTGGGTGGGCTACCAACAGGGAGGAAAGTAAGTTTAACTGTAACTGAACTGATTCACTTTCTTCATTCAAAACTTCTGCACTACACTTGTTAACTTCCATAAAAAAAAAAAATTAAAAAAAATCCCTTTCTCTCCTCTTCACCCCCCTCTTTTCTTTCCTCTATCCCATCCCATAGCCGTCACCCTCTCTCCCACCCACCATACTCTCTGTTCACTCCCCCATCCTGTCTGGAGACTGCCAGGCATAGATAAGGTGTCTTGGCAGGGATCTGGAATGGTGGCCTTAGTCTTGCTGAGTGGGAATCCAGGAAGCTCTGTTAATGCCATGACGCTGAACAATAGCATGAAGAAGGAGTATAGCTATCAGTACAACAGGGTCTTTTAGAGAGATGGTTATTTGCAGCCTTTCAATACAGCTAATGTCATTGTCTGATCTTGAGAAGGAATTACCTCTCTAAGTATCTGTCTGACTACCTGCCTCTGATCTTCGCTCAGGTGACTTAGATCTACAGGGGGATCCCACTGTTCTCTAGCATTACATGGGGTTTTAGTGTTGTTCTGTCCTCACTAAGTGTTGTCCCCAGTATACTCAGCTATACTACAGACAACTAACTATTCTCCTAATCAAGCTCCAAGGAATGGACAGATGTGTTGAAACTGGCAGTTTAATCAGGTTAAGTGTGAACATGTGGACAAAGAACGAGGATATACAAATGAAAAGGTCACACTACTGTACTAAACAACAAAGAACAAATAATGACGCATACATGTTACTTTTATACCAATAAAAAAAAAATCAACTTACAGATGATGCCATGTATAGGCTATGAAGGAAAATATTGCGTTGCATTGTAGCCGGCAGTAACATGCAGCCGTCTCTAGCGCCACCTCGAGAGGAAGTGGATCACTTCCTGTTTCCGGGGTTAACAAAAGGAACTACTCAGAACAACCACCAGGGGGTGGCTAATACATTTAAAAACAAAAAACAAAAAAAAACATCTGGTTCCATCACAGTTCCCACTTGGCGTCTTTAGGATGTCAAACTGAAAGGTAAGCTAGATAGTTTATACCCCCTATTGAGTCACTTGACTGAGTCCCTTTGTAATAGAAGGATAACTTCAGAGACTGGCCTTGAGAACAGTTTTGGTACACCATCTTTGACATTACATTTAACAAACTTAGATTACTGCAATGGCAACAACTTTCCTTCTTTAACTCTCCAAGGCACTTAACTAAAAAAAAAAAAGCATTGAATAGCAAAACATTTTTTTTTAATATCAAGTCTGTGAACTCAAAAAACTAGAAACGAGGAAGCTGGGTCAACTGCCAGCCTTCCAGCGAGCCCCAGAGCATAGTCTTGCTCTTTATTGAGGGGTCTCACTACTATCTTAGTCTTTCAGATGAGCAGGAGCCTGTCTTGTCCTCACAGAGCGTCGTAGTGCAGGTGGAGGCTCTGCTCTCACATCTGGCGGCCTGTCAGTACGGACAGTGTTCAGGAACTCCTTCAGGAGCAGTTACTCTCTCGCTGACCAGAGTGGTAATGACAGAGACCTCAGGTGAGGCATCTGGTGGGTGTTCTGGACCTTGTAAGAGCACATCATTCAATGCTATGCCCTTGAACTGTGCACTTGAGTCAAAGACAGTCCTTATTTTCCCGGGTTTCTGGGTGTGGGTAAACACCAAAGCTTGGTACCAATACTCTGCCGATCTCTGGTGGAGGAGCTGGCTCAGCATGTTCATTTCTGAAGATGTCCTCATAACGTCCACAAAATTGTGTTTCATCTCCTGTTTTCTATTCAGGGTATGGCGGAGTGACATCAGTCGGCTGAGGGCTTGCTCGCTATTATTTGGTGAATGTGGTAGCGGAGTAAGAAATGGAAGAGGAGCCACCCAGCTGTTGGAATCATCTTTCATGAACTCCCTGTTGATGATCTGAAGGAAGATTTAATCTTTGATGGAGAGTGGTGGCTTGACATCATCTTGAGAGTGGCTGAAGACCAGCTTGCCCAAGCCTGGTTGGGCAGAAGCCAGTGGGCTAGGAGGTTTGTACCACTCACTTACTATCTTCTCTTTTAGGAAGATTCTGCTTTCACAAGGCCTGAAGTAACTGGGACGTCCATTGTCCAGGACATAGGTCTTGAATGTATTGAGAATTGGTCAGTGGTCAATGACCCAGCCTAGATCCAGTCGTTGGGCGTAGGGTGCACTGTGATGACCATTGCACGGGCTGCACACTTTGTGTACATGAATGATGTCTCTGTCAAGTAATAGAAGGATCTCAGCTGCAGAGTCAAGAGGAGAAATCTTGTCAGCTATAGGCTTGAGATGTATGTGACTACGTACAGCCTCTGGTGTAGGGATTTCATCCTTATTATTGGGAATTAAGTTGCACTCAGTAAGGATTGGCAGTGGTAGGTGAAGTTGCCCATCAACTGACTCCATCGTGACTCCAGTGGCCCTCCTTCAAGCAGTGTCTGTAGTTACTGAGCACGTTTTGAGAGTGAAGGGACTAGTGTCACTCTGGATATCAAACGTCAAAAATGCTGATCTTGCTAGTGACACATTGCTTTGATCATCTAGTATCACGTATGTCCTCATCTTTTGCTCAGGGTGCCTCTTCGGATAGACACTGACCAGACATATTTTCGAACAGGATTTGCCTTGAAGACTCTTACCACAGATCCCTGTGCATGAGGAAGTTGCTACATCTGGAGTGTGTTCAGTCAGCTTCCAACCATGTTCTGCAGCAGGCGCATTGGAACTCGCAGCCAAAGGTGCTGGTCCTGCATGAAGTGCTGAGGTGTGTCGGTCACGGTTGTATTCTGAGCAATTGGTGACGGCTTTACACTCCTTAGCCGGGTGTGTTGTCGAAGCACAACATTTAAAACATATGGAGTACTCTTGTCAGTAAGCGCCTTTGATCAGTGAGTGACTTTTCTCAAAAACCTCGACATTTCCTAAGAGAATGGCTTTTTTTTTGTGTGTGGAGAGGACACTGTCTATCTGGATCGATGACAGGCCCTTTGAGCAGTGATTCTCAAATGGGGGTACGCGGACCCCTGGGGTATGTGGGGGTATGCAAGAAACGTTCTAAATGTGTGAGTCTTTATCATAGTCATGAATAATTCAAAAATGAATATACCAATATAATAAATGCAATTAAGTTCCATATTTTAAAGTTCAATAAATCACCTTTCTGCAACATTGATGTGAACAATGTTGTTTCCAAGCGCAGCGAATGCGATCACGTTATCAGTAGGCTAACGTTACGTCGATTGACGCTGTTCACTTTGAATCTTGGAATGAGAGTTTTCGAATTAACGTTAGCAAGCAAAGAACATGGATAGGTGGTTGAAACTTAGCAGCTGTAATGCAGCTGAAAATCGTGAGCAAACAGATGAAGAACGCACAAAAAAGAGAAAACGGACCCTAAAAAATATCATCAGTATCAAGAACAATACATTTCTATGGGCTTCACCAACACGAGCTCAAATCCTCCCCAAGCGTTGTGCTTTTTTTGCGGGGAGAAATTAGCCAACAGTTCCATGAAGCCAGCCCACCTCCAACGACACCTCATCACAAAGCATCCATGTCATGTTGGTAAGCAACCAGATTTTTTTCAAGAGAAAACTTTCTGACTTCAGTTCATCACAGGAAACAAGGAGAAAAGCACTCAAGTTATCTTATGCGATCTCTTTGTTCGTAGCTAAAGCCAAAAAGGCATTTAGCATAGCTGAAGACTTGCTACTCCCTGCCGCTGTTGTGCTGGCAGAAACTATGCTGGATAAAAACTCAGCATGCAATTGAACGGTTTCCTTTATTTTTAGAACCTCCCTGCCACTACGAGCATAGTTCCATTAGCTTTAGAGTCTTTTGCCTTCTAGTGGCATAGTTAAGTACTGCAGTTTCAGCCATTTCCTTTTCCTGTGACAACAAAGAAAATGGTGTGTCTTCAGTGTAGCAATATTTATGCTCCATCATTAGCCATCACCTAGTTTCTACCCCTTTGAGTGGCAATATCTTTAAGTAAAAGTATTATCCATCATTGCTAGAATGTTTGTTTTGAAGTATTTTTACATATTTGGTACAGTTTATATAATTTTGGTAACATGTATGACAGCAAATTTTAATGACGACATTCACACTATACGTTTGATGCTAGTGTAAATACAGTGTCTAATGCAACACCTGATTAGTTACAACTTACATTTTATTCATGCAAAGAAAAATGTTTGTTAGTTTTTTTACTTACCGTTGTTTCCTGAATAATAGAGGATTAGTTATCATGTAACTCTAGTTTGAGTAAGCTATTTTGTATTGTATACTGATGTATGCTTTTCTGTATCTTTATTTTCATTTCACACTTCTTTGTTATTAAATCCCATCCATATACAACACTGGTCTGTTCCTTGTAGGATATGATGCAAGGGAGAGTTTAGCTGGCTGTAAAAACCTAATGTAGGACAAGAGTCACATTGGGTGTAGCAGTGCAGTGAAAAGATAGCACTCTGCAAGGGACATCAACTAGCTGTCGGACTCTGACATGGCAGCCAGAGGTTAGTAACTAACAAAGCCTTTTCAAGTCAAGCACTCCTTGACATAATGGAACATTTAGAAGCTCAAGGTCAAGAAAGTGAGGAGAATAAGTCACTCTCCTCTCACTCCTTAAAGTCCTCAAAATCTTCCAGAAAGCGGAGTGTTAGATCGTCAGCAGGATCTTCGAAAAGATCGTCTGCATCAACTAGAACCAGTATGGCAGCAGCACTAGCATTGGCTGAAGCACAGGCTGCTAAAGCCAGAGCAGCCTATGCTGACAAAGAAATTAACATTAAATTAGAGAAAGCTCGCATAGAAGCTAATGCAAATGTTGAAAAGGTCCGCTTAGATGCAACTCTTGATGCACTTCAAGCCAAGAAAGAAGCTGAGGCTTTCATGGCCAAAGCAGAAGTAATGGATTATGCCGCTGTGCAGCTTATTGCAGAGCGAAGTGAAGAGTTAGAATTCTTGCCCAGCCAAGTAGCCCCAGAGCAGAAAGTGAGTGAGTACATAAATAAACACTCAAGCAACTACACTGAGCTTACTCAAAGACAGAAAGACATGTCCACTCAGCATGATGACGTCACCCCTCAGCAAAAACAAGTGAAACCGTCACCAGAGTTCACATCTTACTTCAGACACGATCCAAAGCAATACCACTCATCACCACCAGAGGGCAGTAAACCGGCGTTGCAAAGAGATACACTTCAACAATGTTTTTCCTACAGCAAGACACAACCACAGTGGAGGTGTAACCCAGACCTTGCACCTACTGACAACACCACCAGTGACCTCGCCAGGTTCTGAGTAAAGAGCCAGCTGGTAACTGGAGGACTGACTAAGTTTGATGACAAGCCGGAGAATTATCTCAGCTTGAAGGCTACCTTTCAGAGTACCATTGTAGACCTTGGTCTTACTGCCAGTAAAGAAGTAAACTTGCTCATCAAGTGGCTGGGCCCAGAGTCTTCAGAACATGCTAGAAGGGTCAAAGCAGTCAACATACGTCATCCATCTATTGGTCTAGGTATAATCTGGACAAGACTCAAAGAATGCTATGGCTCAACAGAGGCAACAGAAAGAGCCTTGTTCTCTAGAATAGACAACTTCCCAAAGTTCTCAAGCAAAGAACCTCATAAGCTCCGCGAGCTATCAGACTTGCTGTTAGAACTGTCAGCTGCAAAGCTATATGGATATTTACCTGGTTTAAGTTACCTCGACACAGCCAGGGGAGTAGGTCCAATTGTGGAGAAGCTACCCTTTCACCTCCAAGAAAAGTGGACAACAGTTGGGTCAAGATTTAAAGAAGCGCATGGAGTGGCCTTCCCACCTTTCTCTGTCTTTTCTGAGTTTGTGCAGAAAGAGCCAGAGCAAAGAATGGCCCAAGCTTTACAACAGCTTCTCTCCTCTGTCAGCTTCAAGAAAGAAAAGCACCTGGGTAATTACAACAGAAGGCCCTCAGTTACGGTGCACAAGACAGACGTATCAGCAGAGGTAACCACAGAAGTAGAAAGAGTAGTTGAAGATCTACGCAGACACTGTCCTATACATCACAAGCCGCACCCACTGAAAAGATGTAGAGGTTTCAGGATGATGTTGCTTGAAGGCAGAAAGAAGTTAATCAAAGACAAGAACATTTGCTATCGTTGCCTTGAATCCACCAGTCACCAGGCAAAGGACTGTAATGTCACCATCAGGTGTGTGGAGTGCGAGAGTGAGAGGCACTTGGCAGCTCTTCACCCTGTCCCAGCACCACAGACAACCAAGCCCCTCTTTCCCCTCATCTGCCTCCTCCGTGTGAGGGTTTTTGCTAAGCTCCTGTTTCCTGAACTCTGATCTGCCTCCTCTGTGTGAAAGAGTGTTTTGCTGAGTTTTTGTATTTTATGTTTATTCGAGTTTGCTTTATTGCCTGCCCTGTTTGGCAGTAGTTTTTTTTTTTTTTTTTGGTCATTGTGTGTTTTGCTGAAGCCCAGTAAAGCGACTTCGTACTTCACCAACTGCCTCTTCTCTGCAATTGGGTCCAAATACGCGGCGTTACAACACCCGGAAGACTGCGCTGGCGTAGTAGAAACGTCAGGTAGAAGAGCTTGCGGCTACACAATAGTCAGTAGATTTTTTGGGGGGGGGGGATTTCCTCTCCCTACGCTCATTGAGTGAAATGCCCACTCTTGAAACCGCACTACACCACCACCATCTGAGGTGAAGAGATGCTGCCCCTCGACCTAGATGCAGACATCCTCCTGTTCATTGGACGGAACCTTCTGAGAGTGCACAAGGTGAGTAAGCAGCTCAGTGGCAGTGCTCACAAGCCAACTTGAAGTGAGTGCTCTAAAAACGCATGTGTTAGATAATGGATGCCCAAGCCTTCTCACCCCCTATGACAGCCGCATCAATGCGAAGGAGAACTTCAGTCTGATTTTATTCGAAAGCCACTCTCCATCAGCTTCAAGACCTACTGAAGAGAGTTTGAGAGACTCTTTCATTGCATTGATACCGACAACCAGCTTGCACCATCTGTCGAAGACATGCTCTTTCGGAAGAAGATGAAAGGAGTCTCCAAACATGAAACTAACGGCTGGGTCGCCCCATTACCATTTCGCAGCCCCTGACGTCTACTCCCAGACAACAGATCCTATGCCTACCAGCGGCTTATGTCTTTTCAATGCCTGCTAGACAAGAAGGAAGACATGAGAGCACACTTTGCTGAGTTCATGCAGAAAATGTTCGATAACAATCACGCGGAGCTAGCACCACCTTGTGACAAAGCTAGAGACGGTATCTTCACACTTTGGATGTCTACCACCCACAGAAGCCTGGTAAAATTCGTGTGGTGTTTGACTCGAGTGCACAGTTTAACCCTTTTAAAGACCAGAGTAACCGTTTGGTAGAGCACATTTTGAGTCTTGACATCTTGTTGAAAAATATCTTGGAGTTAACTCCACCTGATTGAACCATCTCTACAATTGACCCTTTTACAGTGATGACGTAGGTGTGGATGCGCGCGCATTTAGGCAACGGAAGTATGGCGCAGTTGGCTAGTTTGTCAAACTATGCACGGGGATTAACGACCAAAGATCGCAAAAGTTGCCTGAATAAATTAACTTTGGCGAACGGCAACTGACTTCCAGATCCGTGTGGTATTACCGAGTGGGTGGAAGACGTTACTAAGTGGCCTAATATCCAGTGGCCAGATATATACATATTTGGTAGAGAAAGCGAGCATATACACAAGAGAAGTTGCGGGCATACAAGTCACTGGATGCTTACATCTATGTTGTCTGTGGTCACGTACAAAATGTAAAATACCATGACATAGACTGAGCTTTGTGTCCTGAAACCCGAAGTCTTGTCAAGTCAAGGACACAAGACGGCTATGTACGAGGCATGGGTCATCATAAACAAACCCGAGAACTACGTCCTTACAGCCAATTGTACCTGCATGGCAGGGTGAGTATTTTTTGTTCTGTTGCTTTTCTAGTAGTTTGCTCAGGGTTAATGATATCGGCCTAGTTGTTGTGCAAACATGAAATCTGCTTGTATTTTAATGTCATTTTCTCCCCTCATGACATCAAAATGTGCCTTTCCCTGTAACTCAGTTATGATAAACGGGGCATGAAATTCACATTATCATGAACTACAGTGTCTTGTTGATTCTGAGTTCCAACTGTGGATGTTATTAATTTGCAGTGGAAAAATGCGAAATTGTATAGTAGAATTTAGTCTTGTCAGCCACAGCCTATTTTTGACTGTGATTAAGTGTTAATTGCAAGCCCTGGTCATCAAATTAAAACATATATTAGATAAGTCAATATGTTTTATTCTGTCTTTTTCACATTTCAGACTTGGGTCATGCTGCAGCCATGCAGCAGCAATTTTATTTAAAGTTGAGCTCTGAGCCCGTAGTTTTTCACACTCCTGCTGCAGGTTGACATAGTCATTCTGAAGCTGAGTGTACCTCAGGTTCAGATCATCATATTCTGTCCTTGGGACTGGGATATCCTCTTCAGCTTTAACAGAAAAGCGAACAGTTAGGATATGCCGGCACAAGCTCACAACAAATTGGTTGATTGCACAACAAAAATGTATCCTCATCAGGACAGTGATCCATGCAGCTGACTTGTCCTGGAGTTTCAGAAGGAGCAAGTTGATTTGGTGGAGTGTAAACCCTTTCATCTCGTCTCCTTTTCCTATGGTACCTTAACATAAAAAAGCCAAATTAATGAACAGAAATACTGATCAGAGGCCATATTACAGGAAATTCCTAACTTGCGGATCCTATCTTAACTGTTTGTTTACGATTAGATATTAGGTTATGATTTGCTTAATACCAACTGGAGAAAAATCCTATCTTAGACGTCCCTAGCTTCACTTTAAACTTAAGACGGTAAATATTTGTAACACAGCCCCATTTTCTCAAAGCCAGCAGAGCTGCAAGCTCCAAAGTGCACTGACTAGCATGAAATGAACGAGGGAAAAAGTTATTCTAAAACAATTAGGAAGTGTTAGGCCTAATTATTCTTACCTTTCCACCTTTGCCTCGGGGTTCTGGCTTTGTTTTGTGTACTTAAACACAAGAGGGCACAAAATCAGGATTGTGTGAGTCAGTGACGCCTCACCTGTAAATAGCTAGACACACCACATTAGCCAAATAATACCAGCTAACGCTGCTTATCGGTTACTTTAGATATTAGTCTACATCTAAACCAGGCATTCCAGTGAAACCAGAGTAGATAAATAACTTACCTGATATAAAATGGGCACTGCAAACGCGAGCATTTTTGATCGAGTCCTCAGTCCAGTTTTCATCAATATGTTTGATGGCTTGCAACCACAGGCGCCTCCGGTTGCTCGGAAATGGCCGTGATCCCGTCGGAATTCGGTAAAACTTCAGTCCGCTGTTGGTAGAGTGGCAAGTCGTACAGCCAAACACAACAACCGGACATTTTGATGCTGGTTATACTTCTGAATAACCTTTGTAATCTCCTCTTCCTCATCTGAATCCGTGAATGCATGGCAGACTTGGGGGTAGCATTTCACTTCCGTTACCTAAATGCGCGCGCATACTTTTGATGACATAGGCTGTAAAAGGGTCTTTGGTTTGCATATGCGCACAAAAAAAAACTTCTAGATGTCAGTTTAAGTGCATGACTTTTCAGTTGCCTTCTTTCAATGAATTTAGAAGTGGGAAAAATCACTCCTGACATGTAGAATATTTTTGGTCAATTTTTCAAAGGTAAGCATTTTTTTTGACAGTTTCAGAGCGCTAACTGAACAGAATTAAAACTTGATGCACAAAAAAAATGTGTAACAAGTGTGTACATTTTTTTTTAAAACATGCGTGACTAAACGGCTGAATTGACCTGTGGTAAAAGTAGTAAAACTAAGATTAAGGTTTAAACGCAGAACGTTCTAGGATCAGAACATGTGACAGCAATGGAGCAGAAAAGAAGTGATTAAAGACAAGATATACTTTTCAGCTTGATTTATTACATTACACCTACTACGTAAATATTTATATAGGCCAAATGACTGATGAAAAAATAAGTAGGCTATTGGTAAAAGGAATGTCATGTCACTTTCTTAAAATTAATCTAACTTTGCTTTAAAAATGAGCAGAAACACTTGTAAGAGTTGTGCAATTTAATAAGGCTATAAAAACGCAAATGGCCTAAACTACGAAAATGCATAAAAATAGAACCCCCCCCCCCGTTAATGAAAAGGTATAAAGACTGTTTTTTCCCAGACGCACTCAAGCCACAGTTGCGTGTTCTGCTTTCAGGTATCCTGACCACCCATTCAGGCCCCGGTCAGGAACGGCAGTATGATGAGAACAGTTCGGAGGTGAGCGGCTCCGAACCCCCAGAGAAAGTACCACGAGCTGGCTCTTTGCAGCTATGTATGCTGAATTACTGGATGAAGATGTGGAACATGGCAGCGACACTACCAACCAAACCGCATCCCAGATGAACCTTTACTTGTCAGAACCACTTAAGCCACGAAGCGGACATCCGCTTGCTTTGTGACGGTGTAGTGATCTACTTGCATGTTACATATTCACCATGTGGGCCAGTCCCTTTAAGACAGTGGGCGGGGGGGGTTAGCAAGGGGTGTTGTGGGTAGACACGAGGCTGAGGTTGGTTGCAGAATGAATTGTTGACTTGGAGGTTGTTGGAGGAAATAAACGACCCCACGGCTGTGTGGTCAAAAGGAGAAGTCATCTCCTTTCTTTCATCCTCCACATTGGTGACCCCGACGTGAGCCATGGAGAGAACGAAGCTACCAGTGCAGCAGCAGTGACTAACGCCGTCACGCTCAAACTGCCCGACTTCTGGGAAATGGCTGCGACAGCATGGTTCGTTCACATCGAAGCCCAGTTCGCGATTAAGAACATCACCGTGGATGAGACCAAGTACTACTACGTCGTGGCGGCACTCGGAACATCTACGGCGTCAGGGATATTGGGCCTGCTGCAAGCCCCGCCGCCTGTGGATAAGTACGGCACGATTAAAAGACATTTGCTGCAGGCTTTTGAGCTAGCAGAGGTGGAGCGGGCGGACTGGTTGTTTTCGCTGCAAGGCTTGGGAGACGGCAAGCCATCGGAGTTGATGGACAAGATGCTGAGTGTGCTGGGTTCGTGCGAGCCCGCCTTCCTTTTTGGCCAGCTGTTCCTCCGTCAGCTCCCCTTGCACGTCCGTGCTGCCTTGGCCAGTTCCAAGTTGTCCAGCACCAGCAACTTTCAGGAGTTGGCCGTGGAGGCTGACAGGATTTTTCTCGCCAGCCGACAGCAGTGTGCGGCTGCTCTGCTGCCTGCCCACGCTCTTCCACCACCACCAGTTGAGGCTGCGGGCGTCGCCACGGCAGCAGTTTCCCGTCGGCAGCAGGACTCAGGGGGACTGTGCTTCTACCATACTAGGTTTGGAACCAAAGCCAAGCAATGCCGTCCACCATGCACTTTCAGCAGGGCGGGGAAAGCCAGGGCCGGCGCTCAGTAGTAGCCCTGAGCGCCACGCAGCCAAGTTCATGTGGCATGGCCTCAGGAAGGACGTCAACGACTGGGCAGGCACCTGCGTGGCATGTCAGCGCTCTAAGGTTCACCACCACACCAAGGCACCCCTGGCGCTGTTCCCAGTGCCTGGAAGGCATTTCGACCATGTCAATGTGAACCTAGTAGGACCCCTTCCCTCCTCCTGTGGTTTCACTCATCTCCTTACCATGGTGGACAGGACCACTAGGTGGCCATAGGCTATTCCGTTGTCAACCACCACGTCTGCTGAGGTGGCCCAGGCGTTCATCGGGTTCTGGGTAGCCCGGTTTGGCACACCATCTGACCTCACTTTTGACCGCAGTCGCTGAAAGCCTAGGGGTGAAGCTGCACTGCACCACGGCGTACAACCCGTAGGGCAACGGTTTATGTGAGCAGTTTCATCGTTCTATGAAGGCCGCTCTTCGGGCCAGCCTCACAGACAGTAGCTGGGTCGACCGGCTCCCATGGGTCATGCTTGGCCTGCGGACCGCCCCTAAGGAAGATCTCCAGTCCTCGTCGGCCGAGCTGGTTTACAGCCAGCCACTGCGGGTCCCGGGGGAATTTCTCCCAGACGGCGCGACACCCTGGTCTGCTGCCCGCCAACGGGCTGTGTTTAGGGATGCTGCCGGTGTTTTCACTCCAGTCCCAACTTCGCAGCACGGCCTCCCTCAGTCTTACATCCCCCAAGGACCTGCAGTCGGCCGGGTACATCTTCATCCGGCATGACACCCACCGCACCCCCCTGCGGCCCCCCTACGATGGCCCCTTCCGTGTCCTGGGCTAAGAACTTGGTTGTGGATGTCGGTGGTAAGCAGAAGTGGGTTTCAGTGGACTGCCTCAAGCCGGCTCACCTGGACTTGGACAGGCTGGTTCAACTGGCCCAGCCCCCTCAGCGTGGACGCCCCCCTGCCCCTACACCCATCTGTTTTGGCCACATTATTCGTACCCTGCCACGTTGATTTTTCTCTTTGTCATGGTGAATACTGGGGGAGCGTGTGTAGTGACCTACTTGCATGTTACATATTCACCATGCAGGCCAGAGACGGTCCCTTTTAAGACAGTGGGCGGGGGTTAGCAAGGGGTATTGTGGGTAGACACGAGGCTGAGGTTGGTGGCAGAATGAATTGTTGACTTGGAGTTTGTTGGAGGAAATAAACGACCCCACGGCTGTGTGGTCAAAAGGAGAAGTGGTCTCGCCTCCTTTCTTACATCCTCTACAACGGGACAAAAAAGGCCGCTTCCCCACACTCGCAGAAGCAGCACAAGCCTACCTCTGCGCGCCGTGCACAAGTGTAGCTAGCGAGTAGCGGCTCGGTCTGCAGCCATGGCAGCGTAATCGAGTCCTAAGTGAACGGACCCTGCCACCGCCCGGGAGAGGCAGTCGGCGACCAAGTTGTCCTTGCCAGCCACCAGCCACGTGCTGGATGTCCGTGGTAAACTCCGAGATGGCAGAGAGCTGATGCTGTTAGCGCCCGGTCCACGGCTTGGAGATCTTGGCCATGGCAAATGTCAGCGGCTTGTGGTCAACGAAGGCAGTGAAATGGCGGCTTTCCAACAGGAACATGAAGTGTTGGGTGGCGAGGAAGAGACCCAGGAGCTCCCGGATGAAAGTGATGTACTTCCTCTCGTTCTCTTTTAGCTGTTTGCTAAAGAAGGCAACTGGCTGCCAGGCGCCGCCCACCCACTCCTCGCACACCGCCCCGACCGCATAGTCAGAGGCGTCGGTCATGAGGGCAATCGGGGTGGTGGAGGATGGGTGCGCCAGTAAAGCGGCGTTGGCCAGCGCAGCCTTGGCATCTTCGACAGGGTCGTCCTTCCCCGGGGACCAGTCAACCTCGCCCTTGGCTTCCTTGCCCCGCAGGGACTCGTACAAGGGCCGCATGCGGTGAGCTGCGCAGGGAATGAACCTGTTATAAATTTTCACCATGCCCAGGAACTCCTGCAGGGACTTCACGGTGAGGGGGCGTGGGAAACTGGTGATGGCGTCCACTCTGGCAGGAAGCAGAATGGCTCCCTGCGGGGAGACGCGGTGGCCGAGGAAGTCGATGGATGACAGGCCAAACTGGCACTTGGAAAACATGGTTCTACTTCCTGGAAACTCTAAACCGTGCCTACGTCATAACTCTGAACGTCTTCCTTAAAGGAGCAGCAGGCCCTGGTGACTCTATTCTCCATTGTGTATCACCACACTATAATTGTTTCTTATGCTTTGAAACATGGTGCATATAGTTGAGCACATTCAGCTTTTCCTCCATAGGAAGACTAAAATATTTGCCAAACTGCTCTTTAGCTGAGCATATGCTATTATATTGGTTTCAGTTTCTTCATACTCTCCATGACCTAATAAGAGAATTGAATATCTTGCCTTCCAGTAAATAAACAGTTGTCAATTCACGACACTTTCTCAGCTCTTAATATATTTCTGCAATGCTGTTAAGAATATTTACTTTTATTGCTATACATAGCAAATAAATAAATAATGCTACACAATAAATAGAGCACCTTAAATTGAAGATCCCCATCCCCCCCACCCAGTCAATTGTTTGGGGATACGAGGCAAATTGTACCGCCACAAATTGGATCTATCATCAAAGCCGCTAAACCACAAACAGTGGGACAGATACCCTCCTTTCTGGGTATGGCAGGGTACAGCAGACCATGGATTTGTGACTTTGCACTCAAAACATCACCATTACGTGCACTAATTAAGGCAGCAGGCCAAGCAAATAATGTGGTACCATTGCAATTGACCAAGGAGGCTGAAGGGCCTTTCAAGCATTGAAAGGTGACTTGCAAACTACCCCAGCATTGGGTAATCTAGACTATAGCAAACTATTCCAGGCAACATAGTGGCACAGAGGTTAGTGCGGTCTTCTCACAGCAAGAAGGTCCTAGGTTTGAACCCCGGGGTTGTCCAGCTTTGGGGGGTCATCCCAGGTCCTTTCTGTGTGGAGTTTGCATGTTCTCCCCATGTCTGCGTGGGTTTTCTCTGGGTGTTCCGGTTTCCCCCCAGCATAAAAAAGACATGCATGTTAGGGTTAATACTCTTGTCTGTGCCCCTGACTGAGGCATGGTAAGACGAACTGGAGTTGAAGCTCTCATTCATGCACAAGATAAAGCCAGTGTGTATGAGAAGAGTACTTGATAAAAAGGGGGCGATCAAAACCTCAGCAGAAGGCCCACACAAGGGGTTGTGGAGAGGACTTTTGGCACCTATTTCATTAATCCATATTTTAATTTCATATGTGCATGTTCAAGACCATTGCACAAGGGGGAGAAATCATAAAAAAGGATTCAAAGGGCATGTTGGTCACCTTATTTGGCAGAGATGGTGGACAACACACTACACAATTGAGAGATATGCGTGACATATCACAACAGAAGGGCCTTCTCAGTGCCAACCCGACACAATCCGCCACCTGATGGACCATTCAGGCATCTCATGATAGGATAGACTATGTGGACATGATCACAGCAGTGCAGAACAAGAGATACATGTTGGTGGTTGTGGACAGGTTCAGCAGATGGGTAGAAGCCACACTCGCCACCAAACCAGATGCAGCATCAGTAGCAAATTTTTTGTGCAAAGAAGTGTTTCCCAGATTTGGCATACCAGACAAGATTAGTTCAGACAATGAGGGACATTTTGTAGCACAAACAATGGCAATTGTCACAAAGGCATTGTGAATTAGATGACGATTTGGGTGTGTCTACCATCCACAGTCACAAGAGATTGTGGAAAGAGCCAATGGTAGCTTAAAAGCAAAAATAGCCAAAATATGTGCAGACAGCAATGGCAAGCTTAATTGGGTAGAAGCACTGCCTTTGGCTTTAATGAGATGAGAATGCAGACCAACAGAAGAATGTATCTAACACTGCATGAAATGCTAATGGGGCGCCCCATGCCAGTACCATGCCTCAGGGGTCCATATAATGGACCTCCGCTTGAGCAACTCCAACAAGAGTTGGTTAACTATGTGCAACACCTAACCTCAATACATAAGACTACACTGCTCAAAAAAATAAAGGGAACACATAAGCAATGCAATGTAGCTCCAAGTCAATCACACTTTTGAGATATCAACCTGTCCAGTTAGGAAGCAACACTGATTTGTGAATCAATTTCACCTGTTGGTAAATTGTCTAATTTCCACCAGGTGGAAATTAGACAATTTGCAAGACAACCCCTATAAAAGGAATGGATTTGCAGGTGGTGGCCACAGACCATTTGCCTGTCCTCATCTTTTCTGGCCGATCTTTGGTTAGTTTTTCATTTTGCTAGTGCCCTCACCACTAGAGGTGGCATGAGGCGGTATCTGCAACCTACAGAAGTTGCTCAGGTAGTGCAGCTCATCCAGGATGGCACATCAATGCGTGCTGTGGCAAGAAGATTTGATGTGTCTCCCAGCACAGTGTCCAGAGCATGGAGGAGGTACCAGGAGACAGGCCAGTACACCAGGAGACGTGGAGGGGGCCACAGGAGGACAACAACTCCGCAGCAGGACCGCTTTCTGGTCCTTTGTGCAAGGAGGAACAGGAGGAGCACTGCCGGAGCCCTACAAAACGACCTTCAACAGGCCACTAATGTGCAGGTTTCTGCTCAAACAGTGAGAAACAGAATGCATGAGGATGGTATGAGGGCCCGATGTCCACAATTGGGGCCTGTGCTCGCAGCCCAACACCGTGCAGCCCGATTGACCTTTGCCAGAGAACATCTTGGTTGGCAGATTCGCCATTGGCGCCCTGTGCTCTTCCCAGATGAGAGCAGGTTCACACTGAACACATGTGACAGACATGAGAGAGTCTGGAGACGCTGTGGAGAACATTCTGCTGCCTGCAACATCCTCCAGCATGACCGGTTTGGCGGTGGGTCAGTGATGGTCTGGGGAGGCATATCCTTGGAGGGCCGCACAGACCTCTACGTGCTAGCCAGAGGTACCATGACTGTCATTAGGTACCGGGATGAGATCCTCAGACCCATTGTCAGACCATATGCTGGTGCAGTGGGCCCTGGGTTCCTGCTCATGCATGACAATGCTCGTCCTCATGTGGCCAGAGTGTGTCAGCAGTTCCTGTATGTCGAGGGGATTGATGCTTCGGACTGGCCTGCACGTTCCCCAGACCTGAATCCAATCGAGCACCTCTGGGACATCATGTCTTGTACCATCCGCCAACGTGATGTCGCACCACAGACTGTCCAGGAGTTGACCGATGCCCTGATCCAGGTCTGGGAGGAGATCCCTCAGGAGACCATCCGTCGTCTCATCAGGAGCATGCCCAGACGTTGTAGGGAGTGCATACAGGCACGTGGAGGCCACACACACTACTGAACCTCATTTTGAATCGTCTTGAAGAATTTCCACAGAAGTTGGATCAGCCTATGTTCTCATTTTCCACTTTGATTTTGAGTATGATTCTGAATCCAGACATTAATGGGCTAATGATTTTGATTTCCATTGATCATTCTTAGGTTATTTTGCTCTAAACACATTCCTCTGTCTAATAAATAAAGATTTTCAGCTGAAATATTTCATTCATCGAGGTCTATATTGTGTTTTTAGGTGTTCCCTTTATTTTTTTGAGCAGTGTATATTCCAACAGATGAAAGGTGTCACTGGGGGTAGGTAACTGGGTATCGAAGGGTAACTGATATCCCGGAGAATCTTCAGACAGTATGCCCTGGAGACTGGGTTTACATCAAGGTGTTCAAATAAAGTGGAATGAAAAAAGGCGTGAAGGAGTAATAAGTTCCTGATTCAGAGCTGCAGAGCTGAGGAACCAGAACGAACATTAAGGAAAATCAGAGAGAATCTACAAGGAGTAGCAGAGGGACAGGCTGAGGAAGATGTACCTCAAGAGGATGGAGACAGTGAGCAAGCAGGGCCAAGGGAGGCCATGGCATCCACTCTGTATACTAGGGTGTGGCCACCGAGGAGGCATGTGTGTGATATTGGTGATGAGTTTGATAATTGTCTTGCCAATAATATTCCTATCACCCAGATTATATCCCAAAAATCACACCAAGTGCCCAGCTTGGCAGAAATACAGCATAATTATTTAATGCAACAGAACTTGTGGTGGCAATATGCTAATTTTTCAAAAGGACAAGTGTCTAACGGGTCCTGCTGGGTTTGCATGTCTGCCCAGCCACATTTATGGGTGGTTCCCCTACCCTAAACTGCAAAATCATGTAATGCTGAAATGAGAACCACAGGGCGGGTCTTTGGCAGCTGGTCAAGTAGGGAAAATCAGACCCATACAATGATCAAGCAAAAACCCCTATGTGAATGGGATTGTATGATAGCCAGAGCAACAAATATCAGTGCAATGACCAGCCGCATTATCAATGGAAAAATGATAATAATGGAGATGGTATGCCCTAGTGTTTCCAGTAAGCGTGGCCCTGCACCAAAGTTACCTCCACCGGTTTGACCCTCAGCAAGATTTGAGTGTTTTTACCACCAATTTGGGAATGACTCAGTCGGAAACTTTACTGGGAAATGCTCTCATATGTTTGTAATTCAGCGAAACGGCACGACAGCAGTAGCAGGGTTCAACTTTACACGTTATTACATTCCACATTACATTATGGATCTGACTGTGCCAATTCCGGACAGATTT
Source organism: Lampris megalopsis (assembly GCA_022114975.2). Lineage (NCBI taxonomy): Eukaryota > Metazoa > Chordata > Actinopteri > Lampriformes > Lampridae > Lampris > Lampris megalopsis. The sequence goes on along the minus strand of JAJHIY020000019.1, from coordinate 14,221 downwards.
TGCTATGTGGGAAAAATAGACTACGAGTAAGGCGTGGAAAGGCCTTTGCGCACATGTTATGCTGTCGCAGACTATTTACATTTTGCCGGAATCCACTATGGACTTTGTTGTAATAACAAGCGCGCCGGCTCGCTTACCCTGTCGGCGTCTCCATCGGAGTCAACACAAAGCTGCACCAGCCAAAAGCTCGGCAAGACTTTAGTTAAAATGTTCAGTTAATTTTGTTAAAAAAGTGTTCAGTTTGTCCAGTCAACAGCTGGAGGCTTAAAAGTTCTTCCCTGTTGTACTAAACAAATAAACAAAAACAGAAAAAGTACAAGAGAGCACAGGACCGAGGCTGCCATCTGTGGCGCCATCTTGATAACACGACACATAAAGTTTTTTTTATTATTAATATAATTTTTTTTTTAATCTAAACCCATTGGGATATTGATGGACATTTTGGGTTGAAAGCCTGATTCAAGTTTGGTTGAGATGACACACGTTGGCCCCGTGTAACTAACTACCTGCTGCTAGCGACTGATTACCACGGTGTCTTTTCATGTGAAGATGGAGGTTGGTGCTGTTGCTGCAGTATTTTACGTGTTTTTGGATAGCTTGCATATTGCGTGACTCATGTCCAACTCCCGACTTCCCGGTGTTTGCAAAAATCCAAAATGCTCCCATATCTTTGTCTTCAATATTGCTGGCGGTGGATAGAGTTTTTCATCCATGCCAGAATGTTTGTTTTGAATTGAGACATGTGCTGTTTGTGTCATTTGGATTGGCCTTTGCTGCCACATATTGGCTTTATTATGCACTGCACCATAGGTGATGTTTCTTTTTCAAAAAGAAATGCCGTCTCAGCATTTGCTGAGACGGCATTTCGATACAGTAGCATCTGCATCGATATGCGCATCAGCAAGGAGCACGTCACGGTATATTGCCATATCGATTTTTTGAGTACAACTCTAAAAAATACATACAGTATAGTGCAGTAACAGACATATAGTGCAAAGCACAGACAAGTGCAGACATAAAGTGCATTCAAATACCTGCACACCGCCCCTCATTTCACTCCGTCCTGAGTTTAGTCACTAATAGAGGGATGAAAGAGCTTTTATACCATCATGTATATTCATGATATACATCATGTATAATATATATATATATATATATATTACCAGGTTCCAATTAAATGTATCTTTTCCTGTATTTAATTGGAACCTGATAGCGTCTACCTGATGGGAGCGGTTTGTATTCTGAGTACAGCACATGAGAGGGGTCAGTGATCATTTTCTTAGCCTGTTTCGCCATAGTCTTCTCAAAGAGCATTTGGAGGGAGAGATGCTCCCTCACCCCCATCACTTTGATTACTGTGTGGACCAGCCAGTTTCTTTGTGATTTTAACTTAACTGATGTGTTACCAAACCAAGCTGAAATTCCGTAACATAATATACTCTCTATCACAACATGATAAAATAGCATCATTACCCTCTCTCCCACCCCAAACACCCTGAGTCTGCGCAAAAGGTAGAATCACTCTTGGATCCTGGTTCATACAGAATTCACATGGACATGCCAAGACAGATACAGTCAATATGTGCATACAAATATTTGTAAGAATGAACCTGTGTAATACAAGCATTATGGATCAGTAGTGGATGATGATCCCCCCAGATGTTATCCTAGGTAGGGTCATGGGATGCTGGAGCCTATATCCTGGATCATTTTTTTTCCCTGTTTTCTTGGTTATTACAATGAAATGATGGTCATCACACCATTGTACAAACTTTTCAACCTCTAAACTAAAGCCAGAAATGTCAGTGTCTGTATCCATAAGTCCCAAGATGGCAGTGTCATCAGAAAACTTGATAACAAAAGTGCTGGGATGACTGCTTGTACAATCATTTGTATATAATGTAAACAGAATGGGAGAACTCACACATCCTTGTGGAATGACTGTGCAAATGACTTTGGACTCAGATAATATCTGCTTCACTCGGACCTGCTGGGTCCTGTTGGCCGAAAAGTAGTGATGCCACCTGATGATATTTGGGTTGACAGACATCTGTCTGAGCTTACTGAGAAGGATGTGTGGCTGCAGGGTATTAAAAGCAGAGATAGAGTCTACAAACAGCAGTCTGACATAGGCCTGGAGGTTTTCAAGGTGTTGCAAAATAAAGTGTATTATGGTGCGTATTGCATCATTGGTGCCACAGTTGCCTTTATAGGCAACCCGATAAGAATCTAGCTGTCCATTTATGTTTGACTTCATCTTCCACACCATAATCGTTTCCAGACACTCCTTTACAATAGAGGTCAGGGCTAATGGTCTATTGTCATCATTTTCAAGGGGAACAGACTTTTTTGGAAGAGGAGTAATAATTGCCTTTTTCCAGAGAGATCGAAATATATGTGAATCAACAGACCTTTGAAATACAGAGACTCAGGCTGGTGTAAGTTCCTCTGCACTTGTCTTCAAAAGGAAAGCTGAGACACCACCAGGGTGTGTTGCCTTATCGGTGTTTATTTTCTTTTAAATAGTCTTGTGATTTCTTTGTGACTAATATCTCTCCTTGGAACACAGTCATCAATTGTTATGGTGTTGGTGAACTGTCATGTTCTAAAGAGAAACCATGTGAATCCAACCTAATGTAGAAGTTGTTCAAGTCATTTGCCATAGTACTGTTATCTCTTTGTGTGCAGTGTTTTCCTGGTGGCACTCATGTTTGTAATAGATTTCATAGGGGTCCACAGTATGTATGCTTATGTGTGTGGGAGGTGCCATAAAAGAGTTATTTCAAACTTCTCATACATACTTCTGAACACCTCCCATATGCACTACTGAAAAATGCACACACAGAACACTGAAAAGATTTCACATGCCATGTAGTGTGTACGTTCAACACTGTATGCTATCATATGACAGGTTTCCACTTGTATGTGTGAGATGTTTTGAGCTGTATGACTGAGAAGTTTTCAGGAGTGTATGGGCAAGGTTTAATTTTCAGCAGTGTGTATGACAGGCAAATTTGAATTATGTCCTACGTGGCACCTCATACAGTCTAACTATCTACCGTTACAATATAATGCAGCTGTTAAGCCCTGATGTGAAAAGTGTGGCTACACACACTGCCAATACCAGTTCCGCACCCTCTGTGATTTACAGGCGGACGTTTATCCGACAACCACACACACACACACACACACACACACACACACACACACACACACACACACACACACACACACACACACACACACACACACACACACACACACACACACAGTTGAGCAGTCGTATAAATATCACCCACGAACTGTGGGTGCTTAGTTTCTGGCTCTGTAAACACAGTAATCTTAGTATATTTTTTTTCCACTGAGATTAGCAAAAGGTAGCTAATAGGTATGAATTGGAAATCTATGGTTTTACCATAGATAGTATTAAAAATACTTGGGGAATTTTTTTTTTTTTAGTCTACTTATGATCTGAAATAGGCTTGATTCACAAAACAGAGTACTTGACTATAGCTGAATTGTTGTGATGTGATAAACTATACCTATTTTAGTGCATTACAACAGGATAAAACAAATAATAAAAGTTATTTGTAAATACAATCAGACAAAAGTCTTGCTGGTACTTTCACAACCAGTTGGCCTATTCCTGTCTTTTTACTGTCCAAAGCAGTCCTGTTCCTCTGGGCCAGATTAGGCTCATGCCCCCCACCCCACCCCTTCCCCACCCTGTTATCATATTAATGGCACACCCCTGCCACAGCAAAAGTTCAAAAGTTGACATAATGTCTGGATTTATAATCTTCTGTCTACAGGGAGCACATATCTCACTCCTTTAATATTTTCATATATTACAATATTCCACCCAGGTCTGCACCTAATGCCAGGAAGACTACAGAAAGAAACAAAGAAAGAAAGTCACTTTCCTTTGTCATTTTACAAGATTACAATGAATTTGTCCTCTGCATTTAAACCATCCTATTGTATAGAAGCAGTGGGCAGCTGCACCGCCCGGGGACCAACTCCAGTTCTTCTTTCCATTGGCTTGCTCAGGGGCACAGACAGGAGTATTAACCCTAACATGCATGTCTTTTTGATTGTGGGAGGAAACCGGAGCACCCGGGGGAAACCTACGCAGACACGGGGAGAATATGCAAACTCCACACAGAAAGGACCTGGGACGACCTGGGGTTCGAACCCAGGACCTTCTTGCTGTGAGGAGCCAGTGCTAACTACATGGCCACCATGCCACCCAAATGAGTTTTCCTGTGCTGTTCAGAAGTACATAAACAAGTGTTCAGCAGCTGAAGGCATGGGAGAAAGCCACAAATCTGGAGGGTTGCAACAATTTAACATTTTAATTCAAGGCCTCAACCCATGATGGCTGGACAGTTTGAAAATGGACTGGTCAAAAGTATGCAGACATTATGTTGCCTTCATTTTCACATGTCGAGCAACAGCACAACTATAACAAATAGATACCTGCAAATCTTTCAAAGCCCTCCAAGCTTAACAAAATATTTAAAAAAGAACTACCTCCAGCTTGGTTGGGCATCCCCACAGACACAATTGGCCGTGTCTGTGGGTGGGACGTCGGATGTGGGTATTTGTCCTGGTTGCTGTGCTAGCAGCTCCTCTGGTCAGTCGGAGCGCCCCCCGGATCAGCAAAGAGGGGGTGGAGTAGCGAGGACGGCTCAAAAAGAGCGGGCCATATACTACAAGTGGGGAGAAAGGGGGGAAAATTAAAAAAAAAAAAGACACCACGGGGGTTGATAGTATACACGTTTACTCTTTGGCAGTACAAATGAACAGCAATTTTTTTAACTTGTTTTTTCAAATCTGTTAGAGTGGTCTTGGACTTTTCTTACTGGAAGAAACTCTAATTTGAACATTTGAAGACTTGAGGACACTTCAAAAAACGTACACTCCAAGTTTTCTTTTAGTTTGTACAAGAATCTCCACCAAATGTCAGACCTTTTTTGACTGTTAAATACCTCTGATAGACAGTTGTATGTTCTGCACAATGTCCTTTATCAATAATTAAGAAAATAAAAATCCCAAACACTCAAACTAGATGTCTCGCCCTGACATTCATTAGGGTCAGGGGGTATTCCCTGTGTATATAAGACTCAGTGCTTCAGGTTTGCAACATTAAAACACACACACACACACACACACACACACACACACATTAAAGAATGGGTAAAATAAGCAGAGGATGTGACTGCTGTGCTCCTGGAGCCTAACCAAAGAGGCGGTAAATCATAATCCCTGAGCCAAAGCTGAATTCAGCACACCTATCAAAACTCATTTAGGATCAGAGGCCAGAGGTCCAACTATTTACTATCCGTGCGCGCCTCCTTTTTTTTTTTTTCTTCAATACCTTTCTTTCAGTGGAAGAAAACAGATAGATGAAATCCAAACACACAAGGATAATCCCCCACGTCTTTCCAAAGGGGAAATTATTATATTTGAAGTTATGAGAGTGCTTCCTGAAGTGAAGGAAATGCACTAAATTTTTATGCTTGTATCCTGATCTAAGAGAAACATAAGCACACGCAGCCTGGCAGACAGACAAATATATTCCCCTCCGCTACCCCTCCCATCTGCTTACTTGCTAGATCAGTCCTTTCAATGTGCATTGCAATTTATAGCATATCACACAGCAGAAATAATGAAAAAAAAGAAAGAAAAAAGAAAAACAGAAAAAAGAGAAAGCTGGAAAACTACAAAAGGTCCTCCTGGCTAGAGACGTGAAGGGAGGAAATTGCATTGATTTAATCTTAGCTTTTTTTGGCATGTGTCTGCCCTCTTCATTTGTTCCACAGCTGCTGCTTTAGATACAGTGCTCTAAAGATGTTTCTCTTTGTCTCCCACTGTATCAACAGTGAGTAGATGTGGGGATGAGTGGATGTGACAGCTAGAAAACAGCAGCAATGAGGCTTTGAATAATATCAGCTCTCTCATGGCAAAACCAGAATAGATATATAAACTGACTGAATTTTTAATCTATAATTTGAGATGCAGCATCGTAATAATCCACTTCAGCACAGACAAGGTTGTACTGTTGGCGTATATGTAAGAAGGTATTTGCTGTGCAGCCACGTAAAATGGAATATTGGGTGGAATCCATAGAAGGTTAGAACTTAAATTTGTTCACGCAATCTTAATAAACATCAGCATAATGCTTCGCCATCGACAATCGACAAAAGCAGCACTATCACCACTTCTGTGTGTGTGTGCGCGCGTGTGTGTGCGTGTGTGCAGCTGCCCTCGATATTTTTAATAAAGACGAAACGTGGAGAGTCTCAACGGATGCATTTATTGCTTCAAACACCACACAGGTACATTCTTGTCGATCACCGTGAAAACTATAAAGAATAGAATGACAGTCACAACACAATTAGGCTAACTACTTCATAGCTTCACAAATAATATACATTTAGAGGAATGTACCATAAAAGAAAACACATGAGCAATAGCAGGCTACACTTAACATAAAACATGACGTACCTCGCTCCACTTATGAAGGGGCTAGGAAAATCTTAGAGCGCCATCTTGAGACACATCTTGGAACAGCTAGACACTTGCCAGAAACTCTGCAACTTGCTCTTCATCTCTAACAGTCTTCTGGTCGCAAACATTTTAAACGGTTTATCAATACTTTAGAATCAATTGTTGCTCAGTAATCATAAACATTTAGGCTAATTCTCGAGTTATGCAGTGAACACTACGATCCTTTTCATATTGTGATCTCACATGCACATGCCTTCACATGCTTTATCGTTGAGCCAACGTGAACTTCCGCTAGTCGGACGGCAAAGAAAACATTCTTCAAAATAAAAGTCCCCATACATAGGTATCGCTATCTCAAATTAAAAGTAGCTAAAAACCGACATTAGGGTTTGCGGTCACTTGCTATCAGTAGCGGACCGTGCATTTCAGACCTAGGCCTTCGGTGAGACGTCACCTCCTCATAATTAACCAAAGACGGCCGTCATATCGCCATGCTACAGTGTTTTAGTCGCAAAAGTTGTTATCATCACCATCATCGTTATTTGACACTTTTCACAGCGACATCGTGTGGCGACAGGGTGTAACGTACAGCCTTACTGGAAGTAATCCCGCTGGGCATATAAATATGCTATCAAGAAACTCAACAAACACATCCCAGCCGGGCCGCTGGGCATAAAAACAATCGAACCTTAAGCAAATCAAGTAGCTGTACAAAAAAAACCCCCACACATTTGACTTACCAGTGTTGTCTGTTTGAAGACAAAATCCATTCTCCTTTCTTTCTTGTCGATCACACGGTCATAGAGCACTCCTTTGGCTTTTAAATAAGACAAGCCAGGCCTGTGTAGTTCCATGACCCTTTCTCTGGCGAGAAAAGCAAGCACGCCCAGCAGTAAAGTTTTCCGCACATACCTCTTCCCTGGTTGGGTCAGAGCCGCTAACTGTGGGGTTGATCTGCCCATCTCCACAATCCTTTGCTTTCCCCCAAACGAACGTCTTGAAAATGGGGTGACTACCACCACATCATTCACGAGTTCTCCTTGAGACATTATTCTCATTCACGGCTAGCTAGCTTAGCTAACTACATCAAAAATACAAATGCTAGCTAACATTAGCCACCAACTACCGCGACCTAGGCACTGCTGCTGATCGGCTGAACAATCGGTCACGTAGGCTATATGCTGCGAAGGCCCTATGACGCTGTGCATGTATAAAAGAGCACGGGGGCGCCCGGGTAGCGCAGCGGTCTATTGCGTAGCCCAGTGGTTCTCAACCTTTTTGGGGTCCTGGACCCCCTGCGTATTTTTGATCTACCCTGAGGACCCCTCCACCTGATCTTCGGGGAGGGGGGTTGCAATTTGATAGAAACAGTAGAAACTGCATTTTAAATTGCATTATAGCATTTATTCACTCTTTGGGGCAAAAATAAGAGCTTTCAGTTGTAACTTAGATATATGTAACAAAACAGAATATGTATTCAGTAACTTTCATATATATGTAACAACAGAATTTTTATGCAGTAACTTTTAACAATGCAAACGGGAGCGAGATCTCTTATTAAAATACAATAAATTACACTTGTGAAACAGATGTAATTAGAGAAAAAAGTCCTGTTACCCTTTATAGTTTAGGTAGATAAAGGTCTCAGTCACATTTGAGTAAAATAATCCTATTTCTATAAATGTCATAGGATCTTTTTTTTTAAAGATATTTTATTTTCACGGACCCCTTGCAATTACACCACGGACCACTAGGGGTCCGCGGACCCCCGGTTGAGAAACACTGGCGTAGCCTACCAACACGGAATCACCGGGTCGAATCCCTGTGTTATCTTCGGCTTGGTCGGGCGTCCCTACAGACACAATTGGCCGTGTCTGCGGGTGGGAAGTCGGATGTGGGTACCCGTCCTGGTCGCTGTACTAGCGCCTCCTCTGGTCGGTCGGGACGCCCCCGGATGGGCAGAGAGAGGGGGTGGAGCAGCGAACGGGACGGCTCAAAAAAGAGCTGGGTAATTGGCCAGATACAAATTGGGGGGAAAAAGGAGGAAAATTTAAAAAAAAGTATAAAAGAATCTGATTACTCAACCAATCTGATTGATTGAGTAATCTATCAATCCAGTATTAACGCCTAACTTATTTAGATAGCGGGGACCTTCACTCGAGATGCTGAAGGCGCTGGCAGGAGTCTTCTCACACGGTTACAACAGAGGGAAAAAGCTGATTGGATGATTTATTTTTTGGCTGAGAGACTGCAAGCAGAGCCTCCCGAATTCGTACGTGTAGTCGAAATCGAAATGTAATGCGATATTAACAGATTGATTAGAAGATTGTATTATATTTATGAAAGTGTTTTCCTTTTTCTGTGGAGTCTTAGGCCTTCACCGAAGGCCTAGAAGGCCCTCACGGTTTGCTGCAGCTTACTATGTATATATATACATATATATATATATATATATATATATATATATATATATATATATATATATATATATATATATATATATATATATAAACGGATACACAAGACACACAAAACAGGCCTGTACTGCAATGCATTAAAACTTTTTTTTTCCTGTATCCATGTTGATATTCCGTTCCTCATTAGTTGAGCACTTACAACACCACTGACGGTTTCGAAAAAAAATGCTATATATATGTGTGTTTGTGTGTGTGTATATATATATATATATATAGTATATACATTGTGGCGGACACTAGGGGCTATGCCTCTCACCCAGCAGGACTGTGAGCTGGGGGCGTGGTTTACGTTCCTGGGCTCGCCGGTGCAGGGTTGTTCCTGCTGCAGTTGGTTTTTGGAGTTGAGGAATAAACATCAAACTCGCCTTGGTCTCCTGTGTTTTTCCTCATTCCTGCCACAATATATATATATATATATATTATGGCGCCAACAATGCATATTATTCCAATCATGGCATGTTTAACATCTTTTTGTCTGTTGTACTGTGGTCCAAATAACATTTGTGGGTACTTTCTATAATTTGTTTTATGGCTGCTCGGGTTGTAAGGTTTACTACAAAAGACATAACGAGTTCCAGAAAATTTACGTCAAGTCATGTCAGTATTCTCTCTGATTAACAACCTATAGATAGATAAATTAGATAGATAGATAGATAGATAGATAGATAGATAGATAGATAGATAGATAGATAGATAGATAGATAGATAGATAGATAGATAGATAGATAGATAGATAGATAGATAGATAGATAGATAGATAGATAGATAGATAGATAGATAGATAGATAGATAGATAGATAGATAGATAGATAGATAGATAGATAGATAGATAGATAGATAGATAGATAGATAGATAGAGTAAAATAAAACACAAATAATTAGTTGAAATTTTGACCCAGGTTTGTAAATTCATTTTGGGCATTTAGCCGTGACTTCTAATCCTGAGCATCCTAGAATAATGAATGCAGCCTTAGAATTACCCCTCAATCTTAGAAAAAGGGCAGAAATGTATAGCAGATAGGAGGATTTCATTTAGAATTGAAACCCTATGGTAGTTTCCATACTGGACACATTTAGCTCCTCGGCTGAATCTTTTATTGTCAACTTGTTGACGTTTTTTCCTGTTTTGTCCGTGTTTTCACAGCACAGTGGAAGACTTCAATTTGGGACGATTGATGGTACCTTCCCCGCTGAGTTCACAGTACATCAGCCTGTTCGCCCACCACCTCTCGGGTAATCGCCTCATTTCCTAGTGGTGTAAATCCTGCCATTTCTGGAGTTCGATTGCCACAACAGCAGACACCCTGCAGGGCTTGTTTAACAGAGACCAACTTTGGTCCCTTATTGAAGTGAGCATTGTGTCAAGGCATCCAGTCCTTTTTGTGTCTGTACGGCATGCAGGATATGTGATATGACAATTGTGAAAAACGTTATACTCGATGCTACGACACAACAATAGGTGGGTGAAAAAGAGCTTTTTTTTCCTCCCAAGATGCAAGTTGTTCTTTGAGAGACCAATCACAACGTAAACAAAACTATGAACAGTCCTATACATCAGAAAATTTTCTTTCCTGCAGTTTTATTCCTCTGTGCTGGAAAACAGCATGTGTCCTTGTTGCATAGAAGGCAAATGACTTTCATTTGAAGTGAAAACTTTTCAACACTCTCCACCTCTCTTTCTTGTCAGATGTAATGGCTTTCACTTTTTCCCCCGATTGAACTTGTCCCTTCTTGGGTGAAATATTATTCCTCAATTACAGCTTTGCTGACTATGTGTGACATCGTTGAACACATTGGAACAGTTAGGATAGGACTGGTCTCCCATCACCTCTTAACCCTGACCCCAACAACAGATCTCCCTGTGAAGAGATGCCTCCGGGGGGGGGGGGGGGGCTGAGGCGCTTAGGCAAGGCTGAGGACGAAAAACACATTTGTTTACTTGGTTTATCGTTCAACATTCAGCCCAACAGATAAATACGAATCACAATATTCACATATGCACATAGATACACATATGCATTAACACTGACATTTGCATGCTCATATAACAATAATAATAATAATAATAACATTTATATAGCACGTTTCTAGACACTCAAAGTGCTTCACATTGAAGAGAGTAACCCACTTCAACCACCACCCACCTGGGTGATATACGGCAGCCATTTTGCACCAGAATGCTCAGATCAGTCGCTCCGAAGAAAGGAATCCAAACCAATTGGCCACACTGGTTCCAAACGTTCCCTGCTTGGAGTTGCTCACTGGTCAGTTTTGCCATCAAGCTCAGGCATGGCTTGAAACCAAGCTAATTCCAGGTTCGACAAAAAAAAACAAAACAATCGCAATTCCCAGTAGACATCCACTAATAAATAAATATATATGTATATATATACACACACACACACCTCTTAATCATTGAATTCAGGTGTTTCATTCAGACCCATTGCCTCAGGTGTATAAAATCAAGCAGCTAGCTGTTCAGTCTGCATTTACAAACATTTGTGAAAGAACGGGTCGTCTGAAAAGCTCAGTGAATTCAAGCGTGGTACTGTCATAGGATGCCACCTTTGCAATAAGTCAGTTGGTGAAATGTCTTCCCTGCTAGATATTCCACGGTCACCTGTAAGTGGTACTATTGAAAAGTGGAAACGTTTAGCAACAACAGCAACTCAGCCACAAAAGAGCAGACCATGTAAAGTCACACAGCGGGGTCAACGAGTGCTGAGGCGCATAGTGTGTAAAAGTCGCCAGTGCTCTGTTGACTCAATAACCGCAGAGTTCCAAACTTCCTCTGGCAATAACATCAGCACAAAAACCGTGCGTCGGGAGCTTCATTGAATGGGTTTCCATGGCCGAGCAGCTGCATGCAAGCCTTACATCACTAAGAACAATGCCAGGAGTCAGATGGAGTGGTGTAAAGCATGCTGCCACTGGACTCTGGAGCAGTGGAAATGTGTTCTGTGGAGTGACGAATCATGCTTCTCTGTCTGGCAGTCTGATGGACGAGTCTGGGTTTGGCGGATGCCAGGAGAACATTACCTGACTGACTGCATTGTGCCAACTGTAAAGTTTGGTGGAGGAGGGATAATGGTATGAGGTTGTTTTTCAGGGGTTGGGCTAGGCCCCTTAGTTCCAGTGAAGGCAAATTGTAATGCTTCAGCATACCAACACATTTTGGACAATTCTACGCTTCCAACTTGGTGGGAACAGTTTAGGGGGGGCCCTTTTCTGTTCCAGCATGACTGTGTCCCAGTTCACAAAGCAAGGTCCATTAAGACATGGTTGGGTGAGTTTGGTGTGGAAGAAGCTGTCTGGCCCGCACAGAACCCAGACCTCAACCTCATCAAACACCTTTGGGATGAACTACTAGAACGGAGATTGTGAGCCAGGTCTTCTCGTCTTGACACCAGTGCCTGACCTCACAAATGCTCTGCTGGATGAATGGGCAAAAAAAAAAAATCCCACAGATACACTCCAAAATAATGTGGAAAGCCTTCTCAGAAGAGTGGAAGCTGTTATAGCTGTAAAGGGGGGAACCAACTCCATATTAATGCCTATGGATTCAGAACGGGATAAAGCTCCTGTAGGTGTAATGGGCAGGTGCTCTAATACTTTTTTCGATTAAGTGTGTGTGTGTGTGTGTGTGTGTGTGTGTGTGTGTGTATATATATACGTGTGTGTGTGTGTGTGTATGTGGACATCCACTAATGGACACTCACACACACACATCTGCTGACAGGCGTGGGGGTGGGGTCGGGGGTGGGGTGGGGGTATGGTTGAAGCCTGCTGTCATTCTTTCAAGGCTTAAGAAACATCCCCTCTGGTCTGCACTGATGTGAGAGAAATGGCTTTGCAAAAAAAGCAGCAGTTGGGGCTGTCAGAAGTCAAGGTACAGTTTAAAGACAGTCCCCTTCCCCCTCCCCCAACTCCCTACCTTCCATCTCTCCATCATCTGCACAGTGCACACACAAACATACAAACATCTCATCTGACAAGCTCTTGCAGCACCTTAAATCTGCCATTAAGACAAATAAATAGAAAGAAAGCCCCAGAAATAGTGCCTTTGAGACATTTTTGGCCTTTTCAATCTGTCGCTTTGAGGCATAAATGAAAGCGAAAGCGAAACAGCTGTGTAGGATCCTGCCATGCAGGCAAGAGGCTCAAGGACTTCATAGGGGAGACCCAGTTTCATTTCAAGCCAGCACTGCTTTCCAGCGTTAAACTCCTCTAGTGGCGTACCTGCCTTCCAGCTATCCATTTTCTCCCTTGATCCAACCTGTTTCCCAGTCTGCTAAACATCACGGTTCACTGTGATTCAAACTCTTTTCTTCATTCTCCACCTTTATGGGTGTCTCTTACACCTTTCTGTCCCCCCCCCATTTATTTTAACTTTTTTTTTTGTGTGAAAACAATGTATTCATTCAGCCACACATTTGGAGAGAAGAAGAAAACCATTTCCCACTTCTCCTCCTCCTCCTCCTCGTCCAAATCTTTTCTTTGGCTGCTTTTTTTTCTCCCATTGCCTCCCTACTCCGCCTGCCTTCCTCCACCTCTGCATCCCAGCAGTCTAGATTTCCGTACCTCAGGTTATAATAGTTAGACTGTGAAATCATCCAGCACATCCCCCCACCCCCCAATACCCCTCCAATCCCTCGGGTCTCCTCTCCCTCTCCACACTACCCCCGCCCGCCACAATCTCCCACCCCCACCCTCCCACCTCACCCACTCCCTCTTGTCCCTCTTTTCTTTCTTCCCCTACCCACTCATAGAGTATCTTAAATATTTCTGGCCTCAAAGCTTCCAGAGTGGCTAAGGCACAGGCTATACTGTAAACTTAGCCCGCTGTTCCTTATATATTGCTATAGTGAGAACAGCCAAGGAAGGTGCAGTGGGTTTGGGGTTCCAGTATTAAGGCTGTGTTGTAGCCCTGCTGAGCAGAGCAGAGGCAACCCAATATCCCCCTGTGCCCCCATACTGAAGTGATTAGGCCATAGGAAGCTGAAGCTGACATGGTTGACACCAGGCCCCTCTACCACATCCGGCCCCCACGCCGCACCACCTCAATATGCTGACAGCAGATTCACTGTGGCAGCCACAGGCCCGTTTACATTGTCTGATAACAGGGCGCAAGGGTTGCATTGGTCTGGATCTGGATGGTGGATTGGAGGATGCGGTGAGTGGATTCTGCACAGAGAAGAAAAGTCACACGCATACACACACACACACACACA